>CALSBZ010040352.1:0-10595 GCA_943591055.1 Gobionotothen gibberifrons
GTGTGTGTGTGTGTGTGTGTGTGTGTGTGTGTGTGTGCGTGCGTGCGTGCGTGCGTGCGTGCGTGCGTGCGTGCGTGCGTGTGAAATGGCTTCAGGGTCACACTGGAGTGAAAAATAAAACCACTTTTTTTCCACGATACATGGTGTCTCTCTATATATACAGTATATCCTTCATCTGATGGAATACTGACATTATTGTACCGGTCTACGTAAAAGGAATAAATCATCTGAGTATAAAAGTGAAACGTATGAAACTAAGAGGACTTCTATAACAACAAATACAAATGAATATATCCTTTTATTGTGAAGGAAAAGCAAACCTTTATTCTTAAACATAGTTGGTAAGAGACTGTGAATTAAATGAATAAGGTATATACTGTATAAGGTGTGTATATGTTGGAAGTAGAGAGAGATGTCATTTAGTGGTCACCGACAGAGTATGGGTGATAAGAAAAGTGTAAAAAGTCATCTAAAGGGGCCTACAAACTGACAACATGTCCCGACGGACCCCCGACTGTTGTGTCGCCTCACGTCTCTGCGTCTTGGCCAACAGTCGCACCGGAACACACCGCAAAGACTTCAGCCGACGGCCAAGAAGCACGTACGAACTGCGCATGTGTGAGTGGCAATAACTCTCCTTACCAGCAGGCGGCGGTAGTGTGTATTCGTCATTCAAAAGAGGCAACAACCGGAAGAGAGACTGCGTGATAACCGAGAGAAGAAGAACAGACTGCGTGATATAAACAACAAATAGCGTGTGCGTTCCATTTTCACTCTACAGCGAGAAGCTCACGGGGCTTTCCCGAACCTGTGTCGAGAGCTGGAGTTAAATGAAATCTCAGATTGGCCTTCTTAATAGTTTGTTTGGGTCCCTCACTTACGTTTCGCTTCTCATGCACTGATTCGCTAGCTGAACAGCCAATCAGAGTGATTTCTTTAGCCGACAGCCTCCCGATTCAACATGTCGAATCGGCGACGGAAGGTGTCGGCACGGCCGAAAAGACACGACGGTGCAGGACACACCAATCTGAGTAGGGCAACAGGACGGCCAGACATCTATCGACGGCAAAAATCGGGTTGGTGTGTCCGGGCCTTAAGATGACGGCGACTCAGGCCTGTGAGCATGTAAAGTTAAAGTTAGAGTTTAAATCGGAAAAAATATATACAATGTCAAGAAATGTCAGCCATGGAGAAGTAGTCATATCCATGTCAAAATCAATAAGTAAATGAATTAAAAAAAAATAATAATAAATAAATAAATCCAATACAAAATATCAAAAATTACTTGGAAAAAGGTCTTTCAAAATAAAAGTGGAGTTACAGTTTAAATTGTGGAGGGAAAAAATGTTAATGTTTGGAAATTGAAGCCTTAGAGAAGTCGCCATATCTTCTTAAACAAATAATAAATAAATAAAATAATAGTATAGAAAGAAATCCAATAAAAAACACAAAAAATTACCTGCAAAATGCAAACAAGCCCCGATACCTTTCAAAATAAAAGCGTGAGAGTTCCTCCACAGTAACATGTTTAAGGGTGAGTGGAATGTGGTGGTAAATAAAGGGTGTGTGAATCCTCCTCCACCCTCCCAGCGCTGTGACCTGAATGTCTCTGTAATTAACAGAAAGTACTAACTGCTATTTACAGAGAGCTTGATGAGCAGGCGGGTGAAGAAGCTACGGTAAATATTTCTCAGAGATGTCAGGAAAAAATAAAAATAAATCCTCCTCTAGAGACTTTGATTAATGTCTCCTACCTCCTCTAAGGAAAATTAGGTAAATGAGGAAGCTCGAGAAATAGACGGCAACTGTCTGAAGTACTTTTTTAGATATTACATTTTATTCACAATGGTAAAGCATCTGAGTACAAAACAGAACTTTACATAATAGAAGTTGGTAAATGTGGTATAGCTCATGTATAGTACAATATATGATGTAATTTAAAGTGGACATATTATGCTATATTGGAAAAATATATTGTAGGGCCATACAAAACATGTCTGAGAAGTTTTTTGCTTAAAATACCAAACAGATCACCCATAGTAGCCATGGCTCATACTGCTCATACCCCTCTTGTCCAGCCCTGTTTGAGAAACCCAGATGTTGGGTCCTTAGATTTAAAAAAAAAAAAAGAGGAGGCGGAGCTAATGCCTGATCAGAATTCTACCGGAGATAAAGTTAAATTCTGCTGTGATAAACCTGCAAGAGAAAAAGCATTTGAGCTCCATACTGTTTCACAAATAATCCTTGATGTGGTTTGGAACAGGATGGAGCTCAAATGCTTTTTCTCTTGCAGGTTTATCACAAGGTGAGTTCCTTTTTTTATTTCCTGCTTTTTAAACACATGTGCTCTCCAGTACAGGTTAGCTCTGAGTGTTAGCGATGCTAATGTAAACAAAGATGAGATTACGTCCAAAACACGTCAGGCATTGTTTCTGACAGCAACTTTCTGTGGGTCCGCCGCCGATTTGACGTCATATCGGCAGCAAATCTATATCCGCTCGTTGTTCCCCCGTTTTTAAAAGATTTGGGTACAGAGGAAAAGAGAGAGGGTTTTATTTTCTGACGCTGCGTGAGTTATTTACACACTGCGTATAGTTACACATATTTAAAAATCAAAAAGTGCATTTTGCATGATAGGTCCCCTTTAAATAGAAAATAAATAAATAAAAATAGAATAGATTTAATAGATAAATATTAAATATATTATTGGAGTTATTTATTATATTATTTCTAAAGATACATTGTTCTTTATAATTCCAAATATATTTCTTTATTAAATTACTGATTATTATAAAAATATGTCAATTTAAATGTTTCCATATGTCATTTCCCCCTTAAAGTACTATATTTATAAACTCCAAGTATTTCAAATGTAAGGATTCAATCATGTAGGCAACTGGAAGGTCACCAGTTCAAGTCCCGGAGACCAAGTGCTACCGAGGTGTCCCTGAGCAAGGCACCGTTCCCTACACTGCGCCGTTCATAATGGCAGCCCACTGCTCCGAGTCCTAACCCTAGGATTGGTCAAATGCAGAGAAACCGTTTCGTTACTAGTACCTGTACTATGTAATGATAATAACAGTTCAAAAGAAAAATGGCTGTATGTCCACTTACTGCATAAACACTGCATTCATCTTTCCTATTTAAAGTATTTTTTAAATCATTTTAGGTCATTTTTTGCACTTAGATTATTGTATGCATGAATTTTGAACTGGTCAAAGTGTTTTTATGACATCGTGTTGTATATGGCTTTCACTTTTCAAACATCATGTCTTTGTTTTGTCATTAAAAACCAGAACATATTTTTGTTTACACTCTAAAAGTGATGTGTTTCCATTAATTTGTAATTCTTCATTTATGACGCGTTTGGATTAGCTCCCTGAGCAGATGCACTGAAACTGAAGCGGCCATATGCAAAAAAAGACAACAACCATAATCCATATGTGTGTGTGTGTGTGTGTGTGTGTGTGTGTGTGTGTGTGTTGTGTGTGTGTTGTGTGTGTGTTGTGTGTAATATCACAGTGCTGTAAGCTGCTTTTGGGTAACACCACATGCTGCGTTCACACAACACACACTGCAGCAATAATGGCCTTCTTTACACCATGCACTGTTTTTTATATATTTATGTTTCAGAAAAAGGCAAATCTGTGCTGAGGGCATTAAAGACAGGAAAAAATGTATTACAAAAACAAATGGCTTTTTTTTTTAATGTTAAAGTACCATGTCATTAATGTCCCCACTTCTTTACCCTATGTGCACTATTATTATTTGAAAAAGGCACATCCCATCTATGTTCATATAGTGATAGAACTGGTGCATTATGGACAGAAAACGGAAAGGAAATTAATAAAGAATTAATAATCAATAATCAATACAAATAATTGTATTGTTTTTTCTTTCATGTTCCAACATTTATGATCTTTTTTAAGTAACTTAAACATCCCAAACATCCAGGAGAAATGTGGAGAAAACTGTTTGTGTGAATGTCATATTTTTCCATTTGAATCGACATTTTATTTCAAAATCAATTTTTTGTTCTCCAAATCCAAATCAAAGATGTATATGTTATATAAAAACAAAAATATATATTATAATTTGTATTATACGTGTCTCTCCTCTCTTCTCCTGCCTCTCCTCCTCCTCATAGTGCCACTTCCGGCCTGTAGGTGGCGGTCAAAGCAAGAGAGAGGCTGCAGCGGAGCAGAGAGAGAGAGAGAGAGAGAGGGAGGGTAAGGGAGGGAAAGAGAGAGAGAGACTGAGGGAGATGCACTGTGGTTACGGGTGGAAATGGAAAAAGAGGGAAGACAGTGGGTGTATGACTGTTTGTACCGGAGTAAAATACATGTTTTTGTTCCTTTACACTGAAACAATACGTTAAATGGGAGAGGTACTCAGATCCCAGTGGGAGTAATGTTACCACCGTGTAAAACATCATGTATTCATTGGAAAATTACAAAGGTATATGCATCAAAACATACTTGAAGTAACAAAAAACCGAAGTACTCATTATTCCGAAGAGACATTTGTAATGTTAAATATATTTAAATTGAATATTTGTATATATAAACCTGATGATGTCGGATAATGAAGAGTTTAAAAAAGTGCGATATGTACATGAAATCGTAGAAGCAAAACATGTTAAGATGATTAGATTGGTTTATTTTACTTCTAGTGTCAATATATATTTATATATTTGTTATGTGTTTTAATGTATTCATTCCCATTCACTCATGTAAAAATGTTTTGTTAAAATTCCACTTTGCCAAAAAATAAATCCCAAATTTCAGATGTGTTCATCCATCCCTGTGGCATCCCGGGAGAAGTTGCCATATGCTGTAAGAAAAAAGGGGAAAAAAGGACTAAATGTTGGGAGATCCAGAGTTAGTTGTTGGGGTGGATGCTCGCTCCGCCTCCATGTATACAGTGTATAGAGAGAGTATAGGGGGGGGGGCGGGAGGAGAGAGAGAGGGAGGGAAGGAGCGCAGTCCTTTGCCATCTCTCCACTCTCTCCTCACACTCCGTGCAGCGCGTCCTGAGGACCGGCAGCGGAAAGAGTTCAGCGGCAAAACGGTGACTGCGCGTCGTGGTGGAAACTAACCGGAGCAGCGCTGCTGGAACTCCTATACCGGACATAGTGTTTGTTGCTTGGGTGATTTTAAACCTTTTTACCCCCTTTTTTTTCTCCACCAACACCACTACCACCACCACCACATCCCCAAAGAAGCGTGCCAGCAGCGGAGGATGCTGTCGGTACAAACCCGGTGGTGAAGCATCCACGGAGTGCAAAGTGACCCCGGTCCGGACGGGTGTTTTTCTGCCGGATTGACGCACAGCTTTTTGGTCACGACAGAAAAAAAAACTGGACAGAAATAAAATAGTGAGAGAGGAAATTGTGGAGGAATAACCCACCCCAGCTGTCTGTCCGACTGGATTGTTTGATTTGTTTTAAGGTCTCTTCCCCCAGTGTTGTGGATTGTTAATTTTTATTTTTTCACCTCCGTGTGGGTACCGAGGAGGAGCGGAGCCTGTAGCCGGGCTGGAGCGCTCAAAGCTGGGGAAGCGCGCTGCTCTCACCCGGTCCAGGTAGGAACTTCTCTCCACTGAATTCTTATCATGATCAGGTCTTTACATAACAACACCCCGGTGCCATATTGGACATATTCCATACAGGAGTGGCTTTACGCACGACACATCCAGACTTTTATTTCCATTTTCCGCCTAAATTAGCACTTAATTAAAGAAACACTCATTAATGTGAGAAGCAGGCGTTTGTAAGGAGCTCTAAAAAGAAACACTTGTTGGTCTAAAAACCGATTGCATGCTCATATTCAGTGTCTAATCTCCACTGATGGGTATTTTACCTATATTACACTACAGTGCTATTGATCCGTATCGATCCCCTCCGTCCTCAACATTACCTCCATGTCTGTCGGTAATAAAAAGCAGCTTCCTGTGTGGGTCCCTCTGTGTGAAACTGAGGAATAATACAGTACAGTGCATTTTCAGGGAGGGGGGTACAGTGCACAGTTTCCCTATAATGCACACATATGGGGGGGGGGGGTCATTACGTCTTCATGCAAAGAGTTCTGCAGGGACTGTGTGGAGGAGAATATAAAATGGCAGTAAAAGAAAATCTCCTGATTACACTCTTCCCTCTGTAATATTAGAGTTGATCTTCCTTCAGGGACTCGCTGAAAGCAACAATACAACAGTTGTACAAGCAATGCACACAGGGCATATGTATTACCCTGCACACATGAACCCCTCCTGGGCACCTGTAGCCATTTAACACCCTTCACCCCCCCTCTACTGAGTGATGTTGTGTACATGCAAACCAATATGAATGGTGGAGTTTCAGGGGAAACAGTTAAAAGCTAGAGGAGCAGGTGATGATGAACATGCGTCAACTCTGAGGAATCCAGTCCGTCCAGATCCTCCAGTTCTTCCCGGAGCTGAGAGAGGCGTAAAACCTGCTCCACAGGAGAGGGGAGGGAGGGGGGGGGGGAGTCGGGGATTTACATGCAAAATGCATCTGCCTCTCCCTGACAGAGAGTGAGCTGTAGTAGTAGTGTGCCTCCGCTGTGGTCCAACAAGAACTCACCCTTTACAGAAACGCCGTGAGAAACTCAGAGATGTTTTTGGGTGGGAGCGCTCGTGGGAAAATGGGCGGTGTTGCTTGTTCCTCACACTTGACCTTTAACCCCCCCCGTTCCCTCCAGCTTTGAGTATTCCTTTGTGGCACAAAGACACTTAAAACCCCTCTAGCCCGTCGCAATCACATCCTCAGCGGAGAGTTCATGTGCCGGAGCATCCACCTTTGGGTGAAAATGCAAATATGCGGCTGGCTTTATTTTGGTGTTCTAGGACCTGAAATGGGTTCAAAATAAGATGTAGCCCTCATGTGTGTGGCTTTAAATATTCTTTATTGTCAGATAAATGGTTCTAGAAAGCTCACTAAAGCCCCTGAGGTTCAAATTGTGGTTTCAAGGAGTTTCCCTCGTGCATTTTATCGGACGTAAGCCTCGTTTTCTGCCTGCTAGTACAGTTTATTAACCCTCTCGCTCTGAGCATTTCTCCTGACGTAAAGACACTTAAAATCTCTCAAGCCTGTCGCAATCACATCCTCAGCGGAGCAGCAGCAGTGTTTATCTGCCGGAGTAACAAGAGCATCCACCTTTGGGTGAAAATGCAAATCTGCAGCTAGATTTTTGGGGAGTTCTAGCTTCTAAAATGGTTCAAAAAAAGATGAAGCCTTCATGTTTGTGGCTTCAAATCTCAGTTGAACATTCATGAGTGTAGAAAGGTTCTAGAAAGCCTATGAGGTTCTGATTGTGTTTTATAGTCAAACTGCAGTTTCCCTCTTGGATTTCTTACATACATTAGCTCCGTTTTCCGCCACTGTTAAAGTATATTCAGTCGCAGTCACATCCTCAGCGGAGCAGCAGCAGTGTTTATTTGCCGGAGTAACAAGAGCATGCACCTTTGGGTGAAAATGCAAATCTGCATCTGGCTTTAAAAACATGTTTTAGCATTTTTTTTTAAAAGACGTAGCCTTCATGTTTGTGGCTTTAAATCACAGTTGAACATTCATTAGTGAAATATAAATAGTTCTAGAAAGCCTCCGAGGTTCAGATTGTGTTTTTTTGGGAGTTTGGCGTTGTGCATTTTTACCGGACATTATCCTCAGCCGAGCAGAAGCAGTGATATTTTGCCGGAGTGACAAGAGCATCCACAGTATTTGGGTGAAAATGCAAACCTGCAGCTGGTATTTCTTTGTGTGCTAGCCTCTAGAAATGGTTCAAAAAAATATGTAGCCATGTTTGGGGCTTTTGAACATACGTTATCATCATAGAAACTGTTCGAGGAAGCCTCCGAGGTTCAGATTCAGAACAGTTTCCCTCCCACTCAATTGGGCATTTGCTCAGTTTTCTTCCCATGTAAAAGTATATTCAGGTTTATTCCCAGTAAGTGGATGAGGTGGAGATCCTCTCACTGAGGCGTGCAGGCGGTTTGGACTCCGGAGGCGAGGTCGGGAGGTTTTGACACCAAGCTTTCAAAGAAACCTCTCATTTGGAGGTGCAAGCGTCCAATTTCCCCCACATAAAACAAACGTCTCCGTCATCCACCGCTCTGCGGGAGGTGGGAGGATTAGTCAGAGGATGAACAGGGGGAAAGGGACAATGTGGAGGAAATGGACGGTCGGACAGAGTGCACATTTACACGATAAAACATTTGAGATCTTAAGCGAGCCGTGTTGATGTCCGTCATTAAAAACGGGAGACTGGGAATGGAAACACATTCACACCCCGGCTCCGTGGAAGGAGAGGCGCTTCAGATTTAGGAGATTTCTTTTTTTGATGTTAGTTCCGGTGCCACAACAAGAGAGCGGATAAGAAGGAAGAAGCGTAAGACTCAGAAGCAACATTTAGGTGTTTCAGAAACACTCAACTGATTCGTAGGTTCTAAGGTTAGGGTTGTTTCTTCTTTGGTGGTGTTTGTAATTACTGGAAAACATCTTTGGCATCTTAAAACAAACGTTGGTCTTCAGAGAGCTCACATTCAATCGACTTATTGACAAAACAAAGTGATTTTCGTCTGATTTCTAGAGATTTTTTCAATGGACGACCACGTGTTTTGGCCTTTAGTCGCCATTCACGTCAAAAACTCGGATACTGCATACCGGTTAAACTGGCCTGTTCCCTTTAAGCCTACACATACATTTATGTTTTGGATTGTAAACAGTAAAACCATCTCATTTTTGTTTAATTCTTACCATTTTCAGAGGTTTGATGAGGAAAATACCCAACATTTTAGAAGAAAAAAGCCAAAATTATACTAAAATCTAAAGAAATTGGCATTGATTTGCTGATTTTTAGGTGCTACACTAAATGTCCTCTCACCTTTAAGGCTGAAATATCTTGGAACGTAAGCATTAAAACCATATCATACCATTCTTTAGGTGTTTAAGGAGGAAAACATCCAACGTTTTAGAAGAAAAAAGCCAAAATGATTGAGAAATCTGAAGATTATTTTTGCTTACTTTTAGGTGATACATTGAATATATTTCATCCAAGATGTGATTTATTTCTGTTTGGTGCTAAAAATGAAACACAAAAATGCCTACACACCATTACACCTGTAACCAATCAAAGTGAAGTCATTCACCTGAGGCAACTGTTGTCTTCCTGTAGCTTTGATTACAAATACAAAAAAAAAGGTTTCGGAGAGTTCACGGAGATCATTATAAATCACCCTGAGGGAGTCATAAACATCCGCGGCTAATTCAATGTAAATGCTTCTGTTGGCGGTCGAGACGCAGACGGACAGATGTTGTCATTTCCTGCAGAACGACGGCTCTAAAAGCACTTTTATAGAGCCCGCATTATATTGCTGTATTGATTATTTTCCTCCTGGAAGTCAATAGCAACGATGGCTTCAGTCCGTTAAAGCTTTGAAACGCGCCGCTCACACACCAGGTGTCATTTTACAGTACCGTTCAAACACACACACCGCTGCATAGGAGATGGAGCACGAGCAGCTGTGATGCAGAAGTTCTTTTTAACTTTATCTGCAATTTTAATCATTTTATTAATCTGACAACTGTTTGAAATGTCTCAGAATATCTAGGTTTGTTCGATTAATGGTCAAAACAAACTTTGATATGAGAAAAGGGAACAGCAGCATGTGTGAAATAGTGGCAGCAGAGCATTTCCCCTGATGAATAAATAGTTTTTGGGTGGATTAATTGTCACATTTCAAAACTAATCTGTTCAGCTGTTGTGAAAAACGTTATTCAACAACCTACTTTTTTAACTTTAGCTGTTTAAAAGCTGCACCTATCCACTCTTTTATCATCATTTAATACACTTACGAGCGTCTGGGAAGTGTCTTTAAATATGTTAGCATTACCATTTCCTCAAAACTTCTGGAACCAGGGCCTTTTATACGAGTGCATCGATTGTTGATTGTCGTTTTTGGGTGGATTCATTGATGTATTTTAGCAGTAATCTGTTCAACTGTGCAGCATCTTCGAGCTCAATCTGCTCTGAACAATATTAAACATTAAAATCAGAGTGTGTACTGTATGAAGGCGGAGTATACTGTATTTACTTTGCTTCCAATATGCAGTAATAAGTGATATTTTGTATATTACGGTAATTAATTGGATCATTTAGTTACTTCGTCCTTTGTTAAAGCTATATTTGATTATCTTCAATAGTAGATATTTCCTGTAAGGTTAACCGCTTTAAACCCACTCTAATAGGTTTATCACAATCATTTATCAAATGTTAAACATCCCGCTCAGTACACAACCGTTTTCGTACAAAATGTAAGAGATCCTTATCAAAAAATAATTAGTTTAAATGTCAAAACCTTGACAACAGCCCATGATTTGATTTCCTGTTCTCTCTCAGATATCATTACCGGTATAAACGTGTTTGAGGATTGTGGGTTAGCGTGTTCGTAGACGTGGTCAGGTGATCTGTTTTCAGTCAGTCCTGCTGCAGTCTGACATGTGGAATAAATATGTTGCCGTGGATTTAAAACAGAGTTCTTGTGAGTCCTGATCTTTACTTCAAACCAGCCTGCTGTTC
>CALSBZ010040352.1:15595-32763 GCA_943591055.1 Gobionotothen gibberifrons
CTTTAAAGAGTCCTCTCCTGCTGATGTTCAGGTGTATATCAGTATGTTAATTTTGTATACATTAATAAACATGACGTAATTACATATGTTCATATTGCGCAGGTCTAGACCGTACTTTGTGTAAAAATCAGTCTTTTAACACGCTTTAACCCGACTCTATACACACATTTACCACATGTTATCTGTATAAAGTCGCACAATACTCGAACACAGGATGGTGCTTCATGTCTGAAGGGTCGTTTGCAGTTAAAATGACTTTATTGAGAAGTCTTTATGCTGGTTTTGTGAAGCCTCTGAAGGAGTTCATTTTATTTCACTGAATGAATCTGTGCAAGGCCCTCTCACACAGCGGGAGACTCAACAGGCTCACAATACAACACACACACACACACACACACACACACACACACACACACAGTACACACAGTGTTAACAGAGCTACAGTGGTTTTAGGTGGAAGAGGATCACTTCCTGCTTCCTGTTCAGCATTCTAGTCTGTGTGTGTGTGTGTGTGTGTGTGTGTGTGTGTGTGTGTGTGTGTGGCTCCAAATGAAGGACGTGAGCAGAACAAAAAAACGCTCTCCAGATTAACCTGGTCGACCCGCAGCCGAGAAACTCCTCCATCACGAAACACCGAGTGTGTGTCTGAGAGGAATAGCTGCCAAGAGAAAATGTGCAGAGGGCGAGAAAAGAATAGAAAAGGGAAGAAAGAGTTTATATCTGAAAAAATAACATTATGAACACCAGACAGCAGGTGAAAAGTCAGTGTGTGTGTGTGCGTACGTGTGTGTGTGTGTGTGTGTGTGTGTGTGTGTGTGTGTGTGCGTGTGCGTGTGCATTCAGCCTTGATGACATTCGGATAAAGAATATCTGAAGTGATGGTTTTGTATCGTCTCTTATACATTTATAAATTCAGTTCTATGCCTTACATTGAGTTTGTAGCAGAAATGAGTTCTTATACTTTACTCAAAATAACATTTAAAGTTATACATTCGGTTAAACAGATAACAAGAATGTGCTTAAGACTTCTCGTATATCAACAATAATAAACGTTAATTACAGCACCTTCCAAACAGAGTTACCAAAACACTTAGAAAAATGAACTAGTGAACATTTTAAAACAAAAAGAGTGTATTCAAACATAAATATAATTACAAAAAAGCTATTTTAAAGTCTAAAAAGTTGACCTTTCAAGACCTTACATGCTATGAGGTACTTAGGAATATGAATATATAGGAGAATAATAGGACAAAAACATTTCCTTATTGCAATTTCCTTACCAAACAATCGCACATTCCTCCAACGTGCAGCGCTACAAGTAACAACAGTATGGATTAAATACACTTTTAATTATTACACTTACATGTCGTGCTGATGGTCAAATAGCTTCGTGTCTGATCTGGTTTATACGAAGCACTTATAAGTCGGCACTGAAGCAGCCACACACACACATTAGTCTGATGAGTCAGTTTTGTCCTGATTTCCTCGCATAAAGCCTGAGGGCGAAACACTGCTGACCCGCGTTCCTGTGCACTGGATCACTTTGAAACACACATTAAAGAGCTGAATGTCCTCTAATGCAGCGACTGTCTGCTAATATTAGGGACATAAGTATTGAAGTATTATGTTTGATGAAGATTCAACTCTTCCTTGACCCTGTCTGACGAGCTTCATTCGTCCAATGATGGCATAGTGTTTAAAATGTACTTTCTTTCAAAATCAAGCCATCAGGTTTTAGAGGGTTTCCCAGTCCCCTGTGGGTCCCTTTAGTTCGGTATCGTCAACGTAATCAGGTCTTCTTAAAGCAACCATACTAACGCCTGAATAGGTCTGTTTAGTAGCTCATCCTGGGTCCTTAATGTTTGAGATTATTGATAGTATTAATGAACTATCTTATCGTCTTCTAAAGTGTGCATGGTTAGCAGGTTCATTCTGCTCAAGAGAACCATGACATGCAATTAAAAAACCTAAAAGTAAACCTTATCAGCTAATGGTCAGAGGTTTCTTTTACAGATACATGAGGAAGAAGCTGTACTGTAAAGCGAACACAACCGCTTTTATCTGTACATTTCTGTTTGTACATAGGAAACCACAAATATGCTCAAAAAGGGGTCTTTTATTCACAAAAAACCCAAAAGTGAGCAAGTGGACCTTATCTTGGATCTTCATTTTGCATTATAGCATTACCTTTCATTCAGCTGGGGCTTATGGCCAAAGCATGATTGGTAAACACCCATTTAAGTTTACAGTTGTTCCACGGGGACAGATTAAACTGATTTCAAACACTTTTGTGATTCTGAAAGCTAGAGAACAATATGTTTTCGTCCTCCTAGTTCTTGGAGTTCTAAGACTTTCTCATCTTTTCATGAAGTCTCAAAGACTTTGAGGTGTACCGTTCCTTCCTCCTTTCTGCAACTCATCAGTATTTTTTTGGGGGAAGTGTCGCCCGTTGGCAGCGGCAGTGCTCGGTTTGTCTTCCTGTCAGAGCGGTGGACTGGCAGCACGAGGAAGTCATCAGTCAGAGCCGCTCAGCTGCTTTCTGCACACCGCACGCAGCCAATCACAAGACGACACGGCCTGAAACTTCCTCACACAAACATCCCTAAAAAATAACAAATAACAGCCCAGAGAGATTAATTGGACAGTCTTTTAGTGAGATACATCTGACATCTGACAAATGTTGTTTATTTTCTGGCGTTTGGACGATTACAGACCACGCCTACAAGTACATTCATCTCAAAAGCAGAACCCTAACCCTCCATAACAATCAACAAATTCATTTATTTTTTGCTTTGTTCGGTTGATTTGGTTGCCATTTTCCAGTGGTATGTTAGTTGAAATGACATTCTTGGTATTAAGTTAAAGCAATGATTTAAGAACTACTCCATCCTACCAAACAGGAAGTCAAGGGTGTTGTCGCTCATCTGTTTCTTTCTCTGTCTCTTTCAGATCGGTGCTGTCGGGTGGAGACATGGCGGCGTTGAGGCGGGAAGTTCTGCTCTTCTTTTCGGTCGTCCTGCTGGTTGCCTGCGGCGCCTCGCCCACCGACATCCTGTACCGAGTTCCTGAAGAGCAGCCGCCCAACACGCTGATCGGCAGCCTGGCGTCGGACCAGGGTCTTCCCGACACCGGACACCTTTACAAACTGGAAGTGGGATCGCCGTACCTACGAGTGGACGGAAAATCCGGCGACATCTACACCACCGAGATCCCCATCGACCGCGAGACGTTGAAGGACTGCCGCAACCTGTTCGAAGGAGACAAATGCTTCCTGGAGTTCGAGGTGTCGATCACAGATATGGTGAACGGTCTCGGATCGGGACCACGGCTGATCGAGGGGCGCATCGAGGTTCTGGACATCAACGATAACACGCCGCAGTTCTCCTCGCCCATCCTCACACTCTCCATCCCCGAAAACACACACATCGGCGCCCTCTTCTCCATCCCCATGGCCACCGATAGAGACTCTGGACACAACGGGGTGGGGGAGTATACTCTGACCACCGGACCGGACGCAGACCAGCTCTTCAGCCTTCAGGTGGCTTTGGATTCGGATGAGAAGTTACCACAGCTGGTGGTCATGGGTAATCTGGACCGCGAGACGAAGGACTCGTACGACCTGAACATCCGCGTGGTGGACGGAGGGAAACCGCCGAGGGCGAGCAGTGCCTTGTTGAGGGTGACCGTCACCGACCAGAACGACAACGCACCAAAGTTCGAGAGGAGTCACTACGAGGCGGAGCTCCAGGAGAACAGCCCCCAGGGACACTCTGTGCTGCAGGTCAGTCATAATAATATCATTACATTTTTGATTAGCGCGCTTTTTCAAGTGCTCAAAGCGCTTATTACACATATTGGACATGTAACAGTCAATACTGTGGACAATACCCACAGTACACAGATCATATCACCATCATAATAATAATAATAGATTACATTTGTATCAAAGTCAAAGTCAACTTTATTGTCCATCTTTCAGTACAGACAAAGAGATCGAAATACCGTTTCCCACAATCCCGAATACAACAAATACTAATATATGTATACAAATATGTATATCCAATCCTATATATACACAATCAACAGACACATTTGAGGAGTTCTTTTCCAAAACGCTATAAAAATATAATATAAAAGCCAAATTGAAAATTGAGTTTGTTGTGCCATTTTGCTGTGTACTGAACCTATTCACTGCTCTATCAACGTTTCATGCCATTTAATATTAACAAAATGTGTGGGTCTAGGTAAAAAATGTCATTTTCCTGAAAACTATTAAAATGGATATATAGCGTTTTGGAAAATAACTCCTCATTTATACATATGCACACATTAAGACATAAGTAAAAGCACAACAATCAATATATACAAAATAACAGTCACTTCAATATCTTTGGGATAGCGCCTTTCAAGGGACCCGATGGTATGATATCTTTGATTTGTAATTCATTTATATAGCAAAAAAAGGTTGACAACATTTCAACTTTTCATTTTAAGCAGGGCTAAACCGAAGTAATGATAGAGCACTTGGCAAAAGCCATTTAATAAGCAGAACCAGACTCAACACACACAAGTGAAATCTGTGAATAGTCGAACTATTGACGTGCAAAAAAAGGGTGCTTTTGTGTGTGACGGGTCACATGGAGTTTTAAAAAACACTTTATTCAAAAGTCTTTTATGTTGGTTTTGTGAAGCCTCTGATAGAGTTCAGACTGTCGATTCATTTCATGTCTCTGAATAAACCTGTACAAGGTCTGACTCCTCTCTCACTCTTAAACCTGAAAGAAACTCCTGTCTGCCATTAAATGAACCATGTTTCTTTCATATTATCTGAACTACAGCAACACAAACGTTTATTTTTGATAAATTGATTGACATTTAACATCAGTCAATAACAACTCTGATAAAGGATAGTCATTTATCAGGCCAAAATGTCAAACATTGTCTGGTCTCAGCTTCTTAAATGTCAGTTTCTATCCATTTATTTGATTATATAATCACTTCAAATTGAATAGTGTAGGATTTCGGATTGTCTGTCGGATAAAACAAGACATTTGGAGACATCGAAAATGCCATATTGACCTAATGGTTGAGTGATTAAACAGAAAACATAGAATAATGTTTCTTGCCGCATGTATCAAAGGTGGTTGGAGTTTGTTAAAACGTTGCCAGGTTCAGCTTATGTTCTTCTTCCAGATCAGTGGTTCAGATGATTCAGATAAAACCAGACTTGTGAGGGGAGACTTGAAACAGGTTGTGGTTAGGGATGTCCCGATCACCTTTTTTTGCTCCCGATCCGATTCCGATCATTTGATTTTGACAATTTGCCGATACCGATTTTTCCCGATCCGATCTTTATGCATCAAGAGAAAAAAAAGGAAAAAAGCATTCAAGTTGTCCCTTAAGGTTATTTTTTATTTAAATGACAGTACCCAACTACCCATTCTATCCAACATGGATATAGCTTCTTTTTTTCACAGCAGCATTGGATCAGTTCAGTTGTGCAGCATTGGATCAAAACAAAATAAAGCTTATCAGTGCTCGTTAGCTTACTGCTACTGTTAGACACTGCGCCCACTCTGTTGCCAGGCAACCAGGTCTTTGAAAACAAGCCCCAAAGAAGCAACACATACATGTACATTGTGTAATTTGAAACCAAAACTAAGGCCTCAGGATGACTTTAAGACTTGAACATGGTCATTTTTGTTTTGTAACATTGAATACAAAATGTAAAAAAAATTATTTAAAAAAAAAAAGAAATCCCGATCCCCGATTTTTTTCTCCCGATTCCGATCCTTTGAAAATCACGTGATCGGATCGGGACATCTCTACTTGTGGTACAACTCAGTTTGAGGGTCAATGTCAATCGGCTGTGTTTAATGTGTTGTCTAATTGTTTAACTCTCATGTTCGTCAGCTGCCGCTTAACGTAACTCAGTTTCAATCCTTGATCAAGAAAAAAGAAACATCTAAAAAGTGTATGGTCCATTACTTAAAACTGAAAGAAAACGTATTACAGGAGACCCAATGAAAGGCAACATCACCTTCATTAAAATTACACATATCGCCAGGTTTGGAAACAATTGAGAAAAGGTCATTGCACAACTCAACAAACATAGATCTTTTTAGACACATGAACTCAATTGAAAATACTTCAAGAGGTCACAGCATAGATATTCTAACTTGTAAGCTTCTAAAGGAGCCATATTATGCTTTTTGTGGTATTCCCTTTCCTCGAGTGGAAATAGGTATTTGTGCTTTCTGCAAACACTAAAGCTCAAAGGCATAAAATACAAATATGAACCTGGAAATGTGCCATTTTCAGAAGGCAGACAGTCCCATTTTCTATCTTTTTTTATACTCTGGATGAATCTGTCCCTCTTCGTGTCACAGAGCTGTTCCTGTCGTGCAAACATTTCAGAGGAACCTTTTGGCCCTGTTGGCGATAACACGTCTCGCTGCAGGACAACACTGCACATTATGCGCTGCTCAATTATCCGTACAGACAGATGGTGCGTTGGAGGTGAAGCAGGGCGTGGGACCTCTGTGTGTAGTCACATATTAACCACTGATTCAACTTCACCTTTGAGCCCGTGGTGGACGTGATGTCGCCTTGGGTTTGGCTTCGTTGAACAAAACCCTCCTCTCTGTATCCTCTTCACTTCCCCCTTCGCCCCCCCCCCCACCCCCACCCCGACTGCAGAGCGACCAGCCAGGCTTGCAGCGAGCCGTGCATGACTTAATCTGAGTCAGTCATGAGATTATCCACGGGGCTTATTGGTATTATTGCCGGATGTGGCTCGTTGCATTTCAGAGAGCAGCAGAATTCATTTCACTTAACGTGCGTTTTGAGGAGTGATGCTTCGGAGGGGCGACTGATGACCCGGCAAGACCCGCTTAAAGTGTCCAATGGCGACACACACCTGTATATCCCTGATTTTTGACATATTTGAGCATGCTTCCTTTACAAAATCAAGCTGTCAGGTGCTAGAGGGATTTACTTCCTTCCAGGTGTCACTTTTATATCAGTAAAATACAATGGCCGGCAAACGCCCAACAATGGCTCAAAACATCTTGACTTTGGTTGAATAGAAAACCTCTTTACTCAAGGTCCACTTACATGCTTTTTCCTGGGGAGTTTAACAAGGGATTTTTGCTCATTTTGTCACGTTCAAGTGTCCATTTCATCTTTCAGTCACACCTCATGGTCTCCTTAAGCCTACTCTTACCTCATTCACACCAACGGTGTTTCAGGGCCGGCCCGGAGCTAGAGCTTGAAAAGCACCGGGTTTTCCTCTTCACACCGCAGCTGAGCAGCCTCTTAGCTCCGCAATCCGGTTCATTTCGAGCACCAAAAAATTGTCCGGCCAGACCCAAAGCACCACATACGTCACGCTTACGTCGAGGCGGGGGCAGAGACAGGATCTACTCCTGAACAACAACAGAAAGTCTGCGTTTTATCCAGTTTGTACACAACGATGGAGAAACTTAACAAGAGTTTCAGAGTTTCAGAGTTTCAGAGTTTCGGCCATAGACTGTATTTATAAAGGTTTCTGCTCATGGTGAAGCAACGTGTCTGCCTGTTAAGGTGGAACCTGAGCATTCACGTTGATCACCTCTCATAATAACTAATTATAAATCTATAAAACTATAAATATTAAACTTTACTTCACGTGTTCATTTGAGAACAGCTGTTACATACTTGGGTGAAGGTTACAGTTCATTTAAATGAAAGATACAACGTTACTCCACACTCATGGTTTAGTCCACCTTAAGAAATAAGACCGATCTCGGAAGCAGTTGTGTTTTAAAAAAAACTTTATTGACACGAGTACACTTGTTTAAAAGAATATAGTCTAAACCACAGAAATGACTCCGCAAAAGCTGCAGATAGAGCCATAAGAAATTAATGCAACTGATTTAATCCGCGCGGTTTGGCTTTATGAAGCAGGCACGCAAATGGTAACGTCATGACGCAAACGATGACGCAATGACGCATTACCAGTGGACTCTGGGCTGTGTGAAAAGAGCCAGAGCTAAACCGAAGAACCGGTTCTGAACCTGAAAAGCTCTAACACAGAGCTTGAACTGGAGTTGCGTTGGTGTGAATGAGGTAATAGTCATGGAGGTAATGAGAAACATCTGTAATGTAAAAAGTGCTTTGAGATCTGTGTCAAAAAGGTTCATTAAGGGGCCTTTTATTGACTGAAAATCATAACTGTTCTTTGGCGGATAATTAAATATCTCCGGGAAAATTGTTTCTCCAGTATTGTTGTTCTTTTTAGATGAAGGATCTCATCAAATCTAAAGCTTATTAAGGATAAAAGAATAAATGAGAATATCAAGAAAGTCATTTTCTCTAAACAGAAAAATAAAACGATTAAGATGATTAGAAATATTTCTGGCACACCCAGCTGATTAATCAATGTACAATAAGCTTCCCAAAACTGTGACGTTGAAATTAATTTGAGTAAATAAAGATATGGATTATATTTCAGCAGTCATTTTCAAGTCTAAACTGATTGCTACATCCTCCTTTAAGATAAGATAAGATCGACATTTATTAATCCCTGTTGGGAAATTCCTAGTTTAACAGCAATAGCAGGGTGAGATTGAAAAACAGGACAGCACAGGTTAATACAATTAAGGATAAAATCAAAGCTACAAATTATAAATAACTATAAAATAAGAAATGAATTAAAATGAACATATACATATTTGGTCATGTGTACATATTATTTACATATTTACGTGTGTGTGACATTTACGTGTGTGTGAAAACAGTGTGTATTTTATGTCCAGTAATTGTGTCGGATGGTAGAAATCAATGGCTTAATATGAGATGTATTCAGCGGACAGGAGAGGTTAAGTGTTGCAAAGCGAGCAGAGACTTTGGCCGGCTCATTTGTGAACCAGTGCGCCCGCTGGTTAATTGTTAACTGGGAGATAAACGCTGTGTATTTGCTGTTCGTCTGCACAGCGCGGCCTTGGAGAGCGGCCAGCCTCATCACAGCAGCTCAACTGTTCGATACACAATTTTCCGAAGCTGTCAATAATTCACCGCTGTTTGGTGATGTCTGCTGCTTAAAGCCACACTGGAGGAAAGGAAATCAATGGGCGGGAGAAATTATAATTTCACTTTCTTTAACCTTAACCTCTCTGACTTGGATCAGTGGTTTCCACGGTCACCCCGGGTAACGGTGACGGTCTGTCACAGTCTGTGATCCTGAGCTGAGAGGAAACCAGATATTTATTATGTGGGAGTATCAACCAGAGCCACGGCTAAAAAGAAAATCCCCTTACAGACTCTCTGATTTCCTGCTGAAACGTTCAATCAATGTTCACTTGTGATTTCTTTCCCACATGGACAATGTCATATTCTGCTCTTCATTAAAGCTTCATGGTGTTAAATGTTAAAATCATTCACCATTATGGCTGCAGTATCACATCAATAATAAATACTCTAGATTTTAACATTTGTAGCATTTAATTCCCCCAAAATATAGCTTGACATTAAAATACTTTTGTAACTCAAAATGATTATTTAACCTTTTGCGTTTTATGGGAAGATTATCTATTCTCCTACCTGTACACTCAGAATGAAGATACAGCCAGCAGCTAGTTAGCTTAGCTTAGCATACAGACTTCAAACAGCTCTCTTAAAAGGCAACCTATCATCTGTTCGACCTGCTGCCCTCGGGCCGGCGCTACCGTTCCCTGAAAGCCCGCACCTCCAGACTCACAAACAGTTTCTTCCCATGGGCCATTAGGACATTAAACACACACACATAACTCCCCATATCCCCACTATGTATACACTGTAATATGTATCATATATATTTTATCAAATTCTATTTTATTCATTTATTTATATATTTATTAATCCTGGTCTTCTACATGACCATCCGAAGCTGTGTGCACTACTTGCTGGTCGAAACTGTCAGACCTTTTAATCTGTGTTTTTTTAATATGTCTGTTTTTAAAGCACTCGCTGGAGCAGTGACTATACATCTCGTTGTATTCTGTGCAATGACAATAAAAGATTTTGAATTTGAATTTTGAATTTGTACACTCAGAATGAAGATACAGCCAGCAGCTAGTTAGCTTAGCTTAGCATACAGACTTCAAACAGCTCTCTTAAAAGGCAACCTATCAAAAATAAATCTCTCTAATGAACTCATAATATCTATTTTTTCTTTTAATTATTGTTGTCATATTTTGTAATCTTTAGACTCAGCAGGCTAGTTGTTTCCCCCTCTTAACATATTGCTTGATATTTATTTATATTACAGAGTGGTCTTAATCTTGTATTTCAAAAAACACTATGTCATCTCGGGTTGATCTCAGCTACCTGTGTCCTTTGTCCAAACAACATGACTCAATGTTGTGTCTAAATGTGTTCTAATCATACAGATTTCTTTAAAACAAGCCATTTTTATGAGATTATTTGCTCAGACCCAGTTATGTGTAAAAAAGGAATAATGGCCTTAAAGTTTAAAAACACTAACTCACATGACTTTAAGTCCCAAGAAAATGCTCACGGAGCTGCACCTGGGACATTCAAATCAGCTGTTCAACATCTACTTCATTTAAAAACTACACAGCGACCTACATTTCTTAACAGCAGCAATGGCACTGAATGAATGCTATTAAAAAGTATTAGATGTGTGGATAGAAAAGGTGTCCTAATGAGCACATCCTAAGTGATGTTCAGCTGACTGATCGTACCTCCTAATTGAGTAATTACCTCCATTTACTTTGGGTTTGGGCGTACGAGGCCGGATCGTGTCCGATGTTGGTCCATTCTCTGTGTCCTAATGGGCCCCGAGGAGCCAGGGCTTTTCTGATAATGAGAGGAACATTAACATTCACTCATCTGCCCATTAGATGCCAATGATCCGCTGCACGCCCGTTAGTTGTTGTTGTGTGGGTGTGTGCGCTAAGCTATGATCGTCTATTATGTTTCACACATAGAAGAAACACTTTCTCCCCCTCAGGAAAACACAAAGAGCTTTGTAGTGAAGCATTAGTTACGGGAGTGACTCTTGGAAAGTCAAAAAAATCTAAATAATCATTCAATTGTAACTGAAGGTGTAATGGGAAACAAAGGCTGCCAGTTACTTCTTATGAATCGATCCAAGATAAAAACAAGTTTATTGCAAATGTGTATGAGTTCAATACAGAAGATTTCCTGTCAGTAATGGAAACCAAATCAAATCAAACACATGGCTTCCTCAATTGAATGTATTGTTCTTCCGAGTTAACTCAACAGTGATGAACCACTTTACTTGATGTAAAGCACCTCCTTAATGCTGTTTGGAGGAGTTGAACATGTTCTGAAACTTTTTGATCTTATTGCAAAACCTATTTTGGGGTTCTTGTGGTACCGTGTCAGAAGCTAAACCTCTTCTTTTGTCCTTGCAGGTCAGAGCAAACGATGCAGACACTGGAACCAACGGAGAGATTGACTACAGCCTCCATCAGGCGTCTGAGGCAGTCCAGAGGCTTCTGCGGATTGACCGGTCTACGGGCGTTATCTACGTCAAAGGGCTGGTGGACCGCGAGGAGGAAAGCTTCCTCAAGTTCTTTGTGTTCGCCAAAGATCGTGGGCCCAACTCCAAGAGCTCCAAAGTCCTGGTGACCATCAACGTCAGGGACCAGAACGACAACTCCCCTGCCATCGAGATCCGTGGTATCGGTTTGGTGACGCACCACAACGGGGTAGCCAACATCTCTGAGGACATGCCCATCGGCACACCTGTGGCGTTGGTCCAGGTGTCGGACCGCGACGAGGGGGAAAATGCCGTGGTGACGTGCGTGGTTGCCGGTGACGTCCCCTTTCAGCTCCGACCTGCGAGTGAGTCCTCCAACGATCGGAAGAGAAAGTACTTCCTGCAGACAACTACCTTGCTGGATTATGAGAATATTAAGGATTACAGGATTGAAATTGTCGCCGTGGATTCTGGAAACCCTGCCCTGTCCAGCACCAACTCCCTCAAAGTACAGGTCACAGACATTAATGACAATACGCCAATATTTTCCCCTTCACGAGTTGAGGTGGACTTTGCAGAGGGCAACCAGCCAGGTGACAAGGTGCTGGTCATCACGGCGGCAGATGCAGACAGTGGCTCTAACGAAGAGCTGGTCTACAGCATCATCGACCTCCATGCCACCAGGCTCTTTGAAATGCAATCCAACTCTGGAGAGATCCGTGTGAAGAACATGCTGGATCGGGAAGAGACGGAGCGGTATGAGTTTCGAGTGGCGGCAGCTGACAAGGGCATTCCTAGCAAAACAGGCACTGCTACCGTTGTGATTAATGTTCTGGACCGCAATGACAATGACCCAAAGTTTATGCTAAGCGGCTACAGCTTCTCCGTCATCGAGAACATGCTTCCACTGAATCCTGTTGGTGTTGTGACTGTCACCGATGCAGATACGGGTGAGAACGCCCGCGTGAGGCTGTATGTGGAACCGGACAATGGTAAATTTATCATCCAGAACGGCACAGGAACCATCCTGTCCAGCATATCCTTCGACCGTGAGAAGGAGAGCACCTACTCCTTCCGGCTGAAGGCTGTAGATGCTGGTGACCCACCTCGATCCTCCTATGTTGGGGTGACAATCAACGTCCTGGACGAGAATGACAATGCTCCCTACGTCACCAAGCCGGCTAACTCCTCCTACAAGTACATGTCACCCGTCACCCCGCTTGACACCCGTGTGGAGGTAGTAGAAGCTGAAGACATTGACTCTGGACCCAATGCTGAGCTAGTCTACACCATCACAGGCGGCAACCCGTACGACCTGTTCTACATCTCGCCCAACAGCGGAGAGATCACACTGGTGGAGGAGTTCACCGGCAAACACAACGGGCTTCACCGCCTGGTGGTGAAAGTCAGCGATAAAGGCAAACCTCCTCGCCACACCACCGCCTTAGTCCACGTGTTTGTCAATGACACCAAGTCCAATGTGTCCCTCATCGAGGCACTTGTTGGACACAGTCTCTACACCCCTCTGGACAGGGACATTGCCGGAGATCCCAACTACGCCCTCGCTCAGCGCAGCAACATCCTGTATGGCAGCCTCGCGGGTATTGCTGGTGTGATTATGGTCATTGTCGCGGTGGTCGTAATCAGACACCGGCTGCAGAAGGACACTAAGAGTGGCTACCAGGCCGGCAAGAAGGAGAGCAAGGACCTTTACGCTCCCAAGCAAGGCCCCAAAAATGGCAAAGGGAAGAAGAGCAAAAAGGGAAAAGCTCCCAAACCGGCGAAGCCAGTGGAGGAGGACGAGGAGGCCAGCCTGCAGAAAGGCCTCAAGTTCAACCTCATCAACGAAAATGTAAACGATAGTCCCAGAATCCACTTGCCCCTTAACTACCCACCGGGAAGCCCCGATCTGGGACGTCACTACCGCTCTAACTCCCCTCTACCCTCCATCATGCTGCAGCCCCAGTCGCCCTCCGCCTCCAAGAAGCACCAGGCCGTTCAGGACCTCCCCGCCACCAACACCTTCGTGGGAACGGGCGACAACACCTCAACAGGCTCCGACCAATATTCGGATTACAGCTACAAGGCCAACCCCCCCAAATACAGCAGCAAACAGGTAGGAGACTACGCAAACACGTACCAAAGGGACATCTATTGGACCAACCGGGTGTGGTAGTCACGCTGGGACTTATTTTGCAAAGCCGATATTCTTCCACCAAAGCTGCACTGATTCCCCTGCACAGCACCCACTTCCAAAACGGCTGTTTTCTCTTTTATTTTTTTGGTTTGGTTTGGATGTGTTCACCATTTTCTGTTCTGTTCTTTTGTTTTTTTGGACATCACACTATTCACACCATGAAATATTGCATAAGGGATAGACCAAATATGGGTATACCAATATTTATCTGCTGTTATTTGGAGATCCCCCAAAATGAACTCTGATGATCCAGAACATGCTTGAGGGTTAATGATATACTGTATGTTTGTGTTGATTTATTTTGCTGTGGTGGATTTTTCTACAATTACACGTTATTGAATTATAAGTTCCTGAAATGTTACAAGCATTACAAGTCTTACAAAGCCAGTAAAACAAAATAAAGATAAAACAAGGGCATACTTTTGATATATGAAGATGTCAATTATCCTATATGGGTCTATCCTTAACTTCTATGTGTTCTCATTTGTGTTCAGTTTCACCTTTTTTCACTATGGGTTAAATGAAGGATGTTATGAGTTTATTATTCACAAGTGTTTTGACTGCGACCATTGAGACGTTCACTCTGACATCCTCATTAAGTCTGAATGCGTTTTTTTTTCTTTCTGGAGGGCTGATTCTGGGTTTTAAAGCTTCTCTTTATTGCCGGATCAGCTTGTTGGAGTGTGACAAAGAAGAGTGACTGTGAAAGAGTTTTTATTTTGTTTTGTTGGTACCCGTTGCCATTGTTTGGCCAGGAACTACACTGGCTTATAGGAGCACTTTAGAGTGTTCCCATCCAGTTCAGACCAATTTAAGTAATTTCAGCTCGGTCAGGGAGCCAGGCAAAAGAAAGGGAATACAAGAGGAAGGAGGGAGGGTTGTTAAAAAGCCAATACAGTATGAAGGAAAAGGTACACTAAGACTAAATACAACCATGTCCTAACCTCCTGTCAGGTCAGCTGAAATACGACTTATAATTTTGCCGTGTTCCCAATCACTGGGGTTTAAAAAGTCAATTGTTTGCACAGATTAATGGCAGGTAATTTTCCAGGCGCCCGCTTTCGCCTTCTTTTACCCAGAGTGCCTTGCTCTATTCTATTTAATGTAAAAATGGGGGGGGGGGGGGGTGGAGATAGGGGCCATTAACGGCGTGATGGTGACGAGCTTTCACGCCACATCGGCTGTTTTATCTGATAGACTAAAATGTCACATGCACTGTGAAGACCGTGGAGACAATCACATTAAAGATGTTCATGCTGTAAATATACATGTTGAAATGTTGCTTTTGTTTTGTACTTTCATCTGCTGTTTTTGTTGCAACATTATCGTGTGTGTCCAGTGTGTGTGTGTGCTTAACAAGGACATTTCATTGTTCTCCCTGCTTTCTAAAGACTTTCTGTTCACCTGTACCAAAGACTCACACACACACTAACACACACACACACACCTGCATATTGACTGTCATCACCATCGCATATGGAGCAGACTGTTTCCTTGTTCGGCTGGTGTTAGCAGCCTGTTAGCGCTCATGCTAGGTTAATATTTAACCTGCAAACACCTGAGCTGGCACTTCAGATTTAAAGACACACGGCCTCATATCGACCCCATCACACACAATTGTGTACTCTTCTCTGGGGAAAGACATGTACAGTGTTTTTTTGTTGTGTTTTTTACCGTTAAAAGCAGATTCTATTTCAATAAACATGTTGCTTAAATGTTTTCTAAAAAGTGGCGCTTTCTCTCTCTCTGCATTCATTGGGTGGTTAAAGTGGGCGGGGTTACAAACAGGAAGTGGGAAGAGGTACGGTATTCCATTTTCATATCCATTCCTCACACGGAGAGACAGTGTATGTTAACACACATAAGATGCATATTTTAAGTCCATTTATATTTAAAATCCTTCTCAATGAACAAACTTTATTGACAGGTTTAAAGCAGACGGTGAACAGGACGAAATGTACAGCTAAACAAAACATTACAATAAGCTAATACACAGCTAATTAGATCAAAACAAAGACATATACTGTATTATGTAGACATGTAGAGCGGCAACATCAACTACTCCATTTATCAATCTACAGAAAACTATTAAGATATTGATTATGGCATTATTTTCATGCAAAAATAAAGTGAAAAGTGAATATCTTTGCGATTTGGTCTGAGAAAAAGTGGACTTTGAGGAAGTGAGATGGACATTTGACCAACTTTTCTGACATTATTTATATACATGTATGTCTAAAAGGCTTCAAGGCTTCAAGTATTGACAGTTAGATCAAAAATATGATTGGTAAATAATATATAAAGAGGGTATAAATGGTTCTAGGAAGTGCATTAAATAAATGATGGGATGTAACTTTATACAGTGGATGATTTACACACATCTATTGATAGATACGATTAAGGAGGTTATTGATCCAGCGCAGGGGATGTCAACCAATGAAGCTTCAAGAGCAGATGCATAGACACGTATAAAAACTGACTTTATCATAGCCATACGACGGAGGTTATACTGTTTGTTTACACTCACATTAGTCAATGGAAATGGAATTTGACTTACGCTGCTATTCAGAGATTGGCATTCCTAAATGTCACAATCAGAAATGTTATTCATTTTTATGCAGTGACTGCGTTTTTCCAATAAATATGGATAATATTTGTCCATAGCTGCTGCATGTTGACCTTGTCACCACAGCTGGAGCTGCTCACGATTAATTCAGAGTATAAAAAACTGTAGAGTAATGTTGTGCTGCTCGGAGGACCAGAGGGAATGTTAGTTAAAATAACATAAGTAAGTACTCGCCTCAACATTCATATATATATATTTATATAAATGTATAAAATAATATGACAAAGATCTAGTTACTACAAGAACGGTATAACTATATCAATTTTCTTTGTATTGGTTTATTCTTTCATAAAGATATTGTATGAATGCAAATAAATTGATAAAGTAAAAATGAATTCAAATCAAGTTAAAAATAGATCAAAACTAAATAATAGGAACATTGAGAAAATATTCATTACAGTCCACATGAACCATTGTGTCACTTTAAGTCCACAGCTGCCTACCTGTTGGCATGTCGCCTTCACAAACACACACACACACACACACACACACACACACACATACACATGCTTTTGGACCTTGTACATGCAGCGAGCGGCACACAAAGGACCAAAAGATCAAAACATTACCGGGCAGGTGCCGAACTAGCCGAGGTCAAAGGTCAAATATCACTCAGAAACAGTTATTAGCTGCGAAGAGTGAAGAGGGTCAAAGGTCAATGAGGACACACACACACACACACACACACACACACACACACACACACACACCCCGCTCTTCTGGAGTCCACATTAACATTCCGGCGGCGTCCTTCCTGCTTTTAACGCTGACCAACTCGGCTGTCTCTATGGTAACACAACGACCTGTGTGTGTGCGTGTGTGTGTGTGTGTGTGTGTGTGTGTGTGTGTGTGTGTGT
>CALSBZ010040353.1:0-10102 GCA_943591055.1 Gobionotothen gibberifrons
GGGGGGGGGGGGGCTGTGGGTCAGTTGGCATCTGACCCCTTCCCCGGACGTAATGCGCCTTCGCTGTTCTCGGGCCCTTTGGGGGTCCCGGGATGGGCGAGGGGCGCACTGGGCCCTTACAGGGCTGGAGGGCTGCTCTCCTCCGGCCGGGAGGCAGGAGGGGGGTAGCCCTCCACACTTTGGTCCACACACACTCTGCACGGGGTCAGTGTCTGAGTGTGGGGCAGGGGCACTGGCACTCTCCCTACGATCCTTGGGGACTCGGGAGGACGGGTGCACAGTGAGCCCATACAGGGCTGGGGGTTCCCCCCATCACTGTTTTTTGAGCACACCTTCTGCGAGGCAAGCGCGGCAGGGTGTGCTCTGTCAGCCGCAGCCCAGACTTCTCCACGGTCACGACCGGGTTAAAGGAGAATGTGGGGCAGCAGCTGCTGACCAGGAAGGCCGGTCAGGGACAGTAGGGTGGAATGTTGGTTTTGGACGACAGTGCGTACATTTATCGTGGCTCCGCCCACTGTACCCATAGAGTCCAGTAGAGGGCGGAGCCTGTGAGAGATATAACGTTGGGTTACGTATTGTAACCCTTGTTATATTAACACAGGCGGAGCCCTCTACTCAGGGCACTGTCTGTCCTATTCCGCTCGCTGAAGAGAGGTGTAGGATGACAGTCAGGAGGCGAGGCCTCCTTTTATAGGGTGTGATGCGCGCGCATTCAGGTAGGCCCGCCCTTGGCCGGCCACGTCTATAAAGAGTTTCAGTGAGAGAATGCTCGCAAGATAAGGTAGTACCCATAGAGTCCAGTAGAGGGCTCCGCCTGTGTTAATATAACAAGGGTTACAATACGTAACCCAACGTTTTCACAGGTCTCACTAAAAAATCTATTAGAAAGCTTCAGCTGATTCAGAACGCCGCTGCTCGAGTCCTCACTAACAATAAGAAAGTGGATCACATCACTCCTGTTCTGAAGTCTTTACACTGGCTTCCTGTGTGTCAAAGAATAGATTTCAAAATACTGCTGCTGGTTTATAAAGCACTGAATGGTTTAGGCCCAAAATACATTTCTGATCTCCTGATAAATTATGAACCATCCAGAACTCTCAGGTCTTCAGGGACTGGTCAGCTTTCTGTCCCCAGAGTCAGAACTAAACATGGAGAAGCAGCATTCAGTTATTATGCTCCAGATATCTGGAACAAACTCCCAGAAACCTGCAGGTCCGCTGCAACTCTTACTACTTTTAAATCTAGGCTGAAGACTTTTCTTTTTGTCGCTGCTTTTAATTGAACTATTCATATCTTATACTGCACTGTAACTTTTATCCATGTATTTTTTTCTTTTAATGTTTCTTTTATTAGCTTTTCTTTTTAATGACTGATTTTAAATGCCATTTTCTTAATGTCTTTCATTTTTTGTAAAGCACTTTGAATTGCCTTGTGTTGAAAAGTGCTAAATAAATAAACTTGCCTTGCCTTGCCTTGCCTTACATCCCTGGAGGTTTAGGGGATAGGAAACACTCAAATTTAAAACATGTAATTAATAAATGAGTGAAAATTGCTTGTGCCCATAATGGGCAGCATTAATATATACCCACATGACAGCTAAGGTCAGAAGAGCTTTATTTAACAGCTGGTCTTATGTCTGTGACCCCTCCTGTTGTTCATTGATAAGCCTGAAACATGCACTTGTCAAGGTTCAGAGGCAACTTTTGCAAATATGGCAGTAGCCATCGATCATCTTAAGATAAGATATACTTTATTGATCCCAAGTTGGAAACATTTGCGTTACATCAGCATGTGTAATAGTTGTAAATATGCAGTGGTGTTAACAATATAATCACACAAATTCTGTGTTTTATATTTAATAATTCTGTGTTCTTTATTTATTGATTGTTCAATACCTGACAAGGCCGGAGATGAAAAACTTGGGTCGCAGGTTCCTCAACAGTGCATTACATCTATCAATATGTGTGTATACCTCCACCATTAAACTGTCATATTCTGCACATTTCTTATACTATCTACATACATCTTATAAGAGTATAATACATATGTATAATATCAGTTAAAATAAGTGCTTCAACATAGTTAACATTGCTGGAGGTATACACAAATGCACTGTTGAGGAACCTGGGACCCAAGTTTTTCATTCATTGCATAACTACACCGTAGTTGTGTATATGATATGTAAATAAACCTTAGAACATCTTGAAATCTTGAAAGGGATGTGCAAAAATAGTCATTATATACAGTCTTTAATGAACTATTAGTAGAGAATAACGAGTAATGAATATACTTTATAGGGATCCTATTAATATCTAATAATGAAATTCAATAACATGCTTTAACCACTAGGTGTCCCTTTATATCAGCTGTGCACGTTTATGATGTAATACAGCCTATCTACCAATTGGATCAAATATGAAAGTCAGCCGAATTAGTATTGATACTGCAAGGAGACGTATTGTGTGAAAAGAAATGTAAGATGTTGTTTAATTGTTGATATATTTATGATCCACTTCACGTTTTCAGTGTTGGCGGCAGTTCCTCATGTTTGTCTAGAAGTCTTCTCATCAGGGCTCTATAAATAGAGAACTACGGCAGATATGTAATATTTAATGCAGCCGAACCGTGTATTACAATGCCGTTATGTGATGAGCTCCAAATAGAAAAGCAAGCACAATCGGAATAATGTATTATTTCATTTTTTAAAACTGTTTTCGGATTTCACATCAACAGGAGTCCGGTTAACTAAAATGTCCGTGCGGAACAATACCCCAACCCATAGATCCATTCGGTCTGTTTCCGGTATTTGTTTATGACGATGTGATGTGAGATGTGAGACTGGAATTGCACAGGGGAAAATAACGTATCTATGCCACAATTGTAGATGCGGATTTTGTTAAACTAATACGTTTGCGCTGTGGACCAACACTATACATTGACGGGGAAAGGGGTAGCAATAAAGATAACACCATTAAACAGTTACACAACATAACATAAATAATATCGATAACAGCGTCCCTAGCAACCACCTTGGTAACAATGAAAAAGTTGTATAGACACAATTTCCTGAAGTAATCTTCGTAATAACTAGCAAATTAAAGATCATGTGCATCCATTGCACACATAATCTGAAATAACAACTCATATTTCTCGCATCAAATGACATCAAAACGCATTTTAATGGCCAAACTAACTTTAAAATAGGCATTTTACACCGAGAATAAAACGAAGTTCGGCCATGTTTTTTTTTTCTGCAGGGAGAAATGTGAAGATCACGTGACATAGACGCCAGCCATTGGAATGAATGGTGAAAAAAAACGTAGGGATCTTACAATTTCAGAGGCGTTTTTGTAGAAATACTACGTCCTACGTTGTGGACCAACGTAGTTATTACACGTTTTTTTATGAGACTGGGTTAGTTATCTCAGTGGGTCTCAAACGTTTTGATCACAATTTATGTAAACACATATTTCCAAGGCACTCCTTTATAATTATAGGGATAAACAGGTTTGAAATAATTCTAATGTATACTATAGGACAGTAAACCAGACATATCGTTTTAAACTGGAGAGATAAAAAAATATGCATAAATAAAATTGTAAAATAAGATATGAATGAACAACAAAAATAAAATACGTTACATGTATTTGTTATTGGCTATGGTAGGTTATTGGTTATGTTCACATACTTATTAAATTAGTAAAATATAAACCGATCTTTTTCATATCGGGGTTTAGAGTTGTACCCCCTAGATCTAGTCTCTAGTAATTCTGCTTAAAGTGCACCAGATTGAAGCATTTTACTTTAAAATGTTCAAACATTTCTTCCCGGTATGCCTGAGAAGGCAGATATGCTTGTTTTTCTCAACAAGAACTGTTTTTAAATGGAGGGGGGGTTCCTTTAAAAGTTGGACTTTTGTAGCTTCAGTGGTTCTCAGGTTACAGTTACATAGCAGTGAATATAAACAGACTGATTAATGTGAATATTACTGTAAACTAACCTGTGTAAAAGTTTCTCGAATAAATGTAATTTTTTTGGTGGAAGAAGCATGTACAGTATCATTTTTTTACCCTGCCCCTCAAAGAATTGGAATTGAGAACCGTTAAGAACCGGAATCGAAAAGTAGAATCGGAATCAGAATCTTGGAAATTCAAACGATACCCAACCCTACCGCTGGGTCACCAGACCCTCCCTTCACCCACACACTAACCTCCTTTTCCCCTCTCTCTCCAAGTGAGGTTCTTACCCTCATGACTTCTGCCCGTCCTACCACCTGTCCTCTGGACCCTATCCCTTCAAACCTCCTTCAGACTATCGCTCCTGATATTCTACCGTTTCTCACCCATTTCATCAATACTTCTCTAACTTCTGGTCACCTTCCAAACAGTCTCAAGGAGGCAAGAGTAAACCCTCTCCTAAAGAAACCCACTCTCAACCCCTCTGATGTTATAAACTACAGGCCTGTCTCTCTCCTCCCGTTCCTGTCTAAAACACTTGAACGCGCTATCTTTAAACAACTCTCCTGTTATCTCCATCAGAACAACCTTCTGGATCCGCACCAGTCTGGTTTCAAGGCAGGTCAATCCACAGAAACTGCTCTCCTAGCTGTCTCTGAGGAACTGCACACTGCTAAAGCAGCATCCCTCTCCTCTGTCATCATCCTTCTGGACCTGTCTGCTGCATTCGACGCGGTGAACCATCAGATCCTCCTTCACACTCTCCAAGAACTTGGAGTTTCAGGCTCTGCACTTTCCCTCCTCACCTCATACCTCAAAGACCGTACCTACAGGGTAACTTGGAGAGGGTCCGAGTCCGACCCTTGTCAATTAACTACAGGGGTCCCTCAGGGCTCTGTTCTTGGTCCCCTCCTCTTCTCCTTGTACACAAACTCGCTCGGATCAGTCATTAGCCCGCATGGTTTTTCATACCACTGCTACGCTGATGACACCCAATTCATTCTGTCCTTTCCCCGCGTGCCACGACCCAGGTCGTCGCACGCATCTCTGCTTGTCTAGCTGACATCTCTCAGTGGATGTCTGCTCACCACCTCAAGCTCAACCTTGACAAGACTGAACTGCTTTTTCTTCCGGGAAAAGATTGTCCCACTCTTGACCTAACAATCAACATCGGCACCTCTGTTGTTTCCCCGACTCAGACTGCAAGGAATCTGGGTGTGACCCTAGATAACAAACTATCCTTCACTGCAAACATCGCTGCTACAACCCGCTGCTGCAGATACACTCTCTTCAACATCAGGAGGATACGTCCCCAGCTGACCCAGAAAGCAACGCAGGTTCTGGTCCAGGCTCTCGTCATCTCACGCCTAGACTACTGCAACTCCCTCCTGGCTGGTCTACCTGCATGTGCCATCCAACCTCTGCAGCTCATCCAGAATGCAGCGGCTCGTCTGGTCTTCAACCTTCCAACATTTTCCCACACCACCCGCTCCTCCGCTCACTTCACTGGCTTCCAGTAACTGCTAGAATCCACTTCAAAACAATGGTACTTGCATACCATGCTGCGAATGGATCTGGCCTTTCCTACATCCAGGACATGGTTAAACTATACACCCCAGCGCGTGCACTTTGCTCTGCATCGGCCAAACGGCTTGCTGCACCCGCACTGCCAGGGGGACCCAAGTTCTCATCAGCAAAAACATGTGGGTTTGCTATCCTGGCTCCAAAATGGTGGAATGAGCTCCCCATTGAAATCAGGACAGCAGAAAGCTTGCACATCTTCCGGCACAGACTAAAAACTCATCTCTTTCGACTCCACTTTGAGCGATAGAATTACTAACAAAGCACTTATATACTAATAAAGGACTGGCTTATCTATAGCCAGTTGAGTAGCACTTGAAATGTTTGGCTCTATGAAACCTGATGTACTTATATGATTCTGTTTTCTTCAAGGTTGTATCTTCCTGGTACTTACTGTAAGTCGCTTTGGATAAAAGCGTCAGCTAAATGCAATGTAATGTAAAGCAACTACTATGAGCTGCTCCGACACTCGGTCCTGACGGACTCCAACTTGTGTTCATTAATCAAACAAATAAATAAACACAAGGATAATTATATGTTATTGTTGAGTAAATAACAGTGTGTGGTTTAGAAAATAATACAAAATTAGAAGGAAAAAACAATGAAACAATACAGATTTCATTTTTCTGAGCCCCTACTCTCCCCATAACTGACGGCAACAAAAGTCCTACATTATTCAATTAAAATAAAGAAGTAAAAACAATAAGTGTGGCTTGATATTGAGTAAGAAAAAGGTTGATAAACGCTGTGAGAATGGATCTGCGGAGAGCATTTCGCCGCGATCCCAACTCGTCTATTACCAACGTTCAGGGAGCTCTATGCAAGTCAATGGGACACCCTGCCTGTTGAAAACTGACTTCCAAGGGGTACCCTGTACGTAATAGAGTGACGGGGAGGGGCCCTGACTGACCGTCAACATGTGACGGGTTGGGAGTGAGAACGTGTTGAATAGCGATAGCTAAGAGGGCGAAGCCTTATACGAAATAGAACTGAGCAACAGCTCTGGTTCCTAACAATTCACATGGAGAGAGTTTATCTTTAGTTTCCACCTGTCTCATTCCCTCCCCGGTCTTTGCAGTCTCACTTGGTGTTCAGCTCCTCCCATTGGTTATCTCAGTCTTAGCTGATAGCCTTCTCGTTTGCTGATTGGTTGACGTGTCACTTTTACAAAGGTAACATACTAACAACGGAACAACCCATCCCATTTCTCTCTGTTTGGTCATTTGAAACTTTAATCTTTAGTTTCCACCTGTCTCATTTAAGGTCCCGCCCTCCCTAGCGGATAGATCATGTGACTTCATTATGATAACTGTCCTCTAAATCCACCAACTGTAGACCGTGAAGGAAGGAGAAAGCACAAGGCCCATTTTAATTTACTAATCATATTATTAGAATTATTTCACTTTAAATTGTTGAAAAAGCTTGACTCTTTATTGTAACTTTAAAGAGGACATATTATTCTCATTTCACGTTCATATTTGGATTTTGTGCTTTTACTGTGACATGTTTAAATGCTTTAATGTTCAATAAGTGCTATATTTGTCTCACACTGCCATAGATTCTCCGTCCATTGGAATGAAGATATAACAAAGTGAGTTTTTTTTATTTCTAATAATTTATCAGTGCATTCAGAAATGCAGATTTGGTTGAGCAGTGGCCAGCCGTCAGGGCCCTCTAAGCCCTCTGTGAGGGCCTAAGATATTAAAAAAATATATATTTGAAAACATTAAAAAAAAAACATTTTTATAAAAATATTATTTTTAATATATATTTTTTGTTAAATGTTTCATTAGTTTTACCTAAATAACTTGATTTAATTGTATTTAAAATAACATTTCCAAAGAAATAAATCCTTCGAATCTGCCTGTACAGTTTCTGTTGGAATGAGAAGGGTTAAATGCCGTCTCTGCGAGTTACTGTGAAGACGGGAGAGCTTGTTGGTCCCTCTGTCCATTCACAGAGGGCCCGCTATAGTAACTCAATGAGAGAGTAATGTCAAAGGACTACAATTGACCAATCATATCTTCCCTCTAAATGGGTGGGCTTTATTTTCGCGGACTTTATGACAAGTTCCGCCCGCTGTGAGGTTTATACATGTGCATGAGACTGTATAAAGGAGGGAACCAAAGAAGATTTAGAGATTGTTGAAGACACCATCAGAGGAGGTGAGATCTCTGCTGGGAAACACACACTCGGAGAGAATAAAGAAAAGAAGTGGAGAGACTGTGAGTTGCTGAGTCCTGAAATATCTTTATGTTTCTTTTAACTACAACAACAGATTTTAATTGAAATAAACAATATGATTTCCGGCAGGATGGAGGTTAATCAATTAAACTAAGATAATGAGATATCTGTATTTTCTTTAAAGACTTTGAGGCTAAATACATTTAACTTTTATTTCCTGAAAATCCTGTTTTTAAAAACCTTTTACTCTCCTATTTATACATTCTAAATATATGTAAGACATTAACTGAACATGCGTTGTTGTTTCAAAAACAACTAGATCATTATTTATTTTGCAGGGGTTTGTCTCTAAAAAGGAAATCCAAAAAGTGTTAAAATGAACTCATGTGGTGTGATCCTTGATACCAAGGAGAGGGTGAAGATATGATCACATGAATACATGAGAGTGAAAAAGTGTCAGGAAGAGAAACACATACACTCGAGTTTATAGACTTTAGACTATATCAGGATTATGATTTCTACATTAACTGAGATAAATGTTAAACATACAATTAAGTTTGCTCTCATGCTTTGAAGAAATATTCACAAAATGAATTGAACATATTTGAGCCACTTTGACTTTTATTGACCGATAAAACACGATAAACAAATGAACACTGAACAACAGCTCTGGTTCCTAACAATTCACATGGAGAGAGTTTATCTTTAGTTTCCACCTGTCTCATTTAAGGTCCCGCCCTCCCCGGTCTTTGCAGTCTCACTTGGTGTTCAGCTCCTCCCATTGGTTATCTCAGTCTTAGCTGATAGCCTTCTCGTTTGCTGATTGGTTGACGCGCCACTTTTACAAAGGTAACATACTACCAACGGAAAAACCCATCCCATTTCTCTCTGTTTGGTCATTTGAAACTTTAATCTTTAGTTTCCACTTCTCTCATTTAAGGTCCCGCCCTCCCTAGCGGATAGATCATGTGACTTCATTATGATAACTGTCCTCTAAATCCACACAACTGTAGACCGTGAAGGAAGGAGAAAGCACAAGGCCCATTTTCATTTACTGATCATATTATTAGAATTATTTCAGTTTAAATTGTTGAAAAAGCTTGACTCTTTATTGTAATTTTAAAGAGGACATATTATTCTCATTTCACGTTCATATTTGGATTGTGTGCTTTTACTGTGACATGTTTAAATGCTTTAATGTTCAATAAGTGCTATATTTGTCTCACACTGCCATAGATTCTCCTTCCATTGGAATGAAGATATAACAAGTGAGTTTTTTCATTTCTAATCATTTATCAGTGCATTCAGAAATGCAGATTTTGTTGAATGCATTTAGTGTTAACTTAAAGTAAATTGGATTATGTAAGCTTTGTATATGAATATGTGATGCCTGGTGCCAGGCCATGTACTGTCCCTTACTTGGTATTCTTAAATGTTAAAAATGTATCAAATCCTACAATGTAGTTGAAAAGTTGTGCATGCATAAGTGAGTCTTGTAAGTGAATCATCTTTGGGGGAAGGGAGGAACATGAAGATGTCAGGCAGGATAAAAGTTGAAGGAAACTCATGTGACAGCGACTGAAAGACAATTATGTCAAACTGGTTTGACTGAACAGCCTGTTGATATGTTCCACCCTACTTTGACTAAAATACAACAACCATTTCCTTCTTGAATGCATTTGATGAGCTTTTAGATTTTGACGATATAAAACAAAAGAGAATGTATTTAACCTCTTGTGTTTGTCTTCCAACAGATACCTGGACAAAGTCATCGACCTGAACTGAATACCAAAGAGCATTTCCCTCTGAAAGACATCCTGACTCCATCTGCTGGTGAATACATGACATAACTGCATTCCTGCTGTTGATCATTCATCCTGTGACAGAGGTGAGAGAAAACCAGAGACTGTATAAAGGAGGGAACCAAAGAAGATTTAGAGATTGTTGAAGACGCCATCAGAGGAGGTGAGATCTCTGCTCGGAAACACACACTTGGAGTGAATAAAGAAAAGAAGTGGAGAGACTGTGAGTTGGTGAGTCCTGCTCTAGAAATAACTTTAATACCAAATGGCTGAGAAAATCGCTCTTGTTGAAAGTCCCCTGAGCTGCCATGTGTGTTCAGAGACTTTCAGAGATCCCGTGTCTCTGGGCTGTAACCACAGCTTCTGTTCGAGCTGCCTGCAGAAATTCTGGGAACAAAGTAAGAACAAAAACTGTCCCATTTGTAAAAGAAAGTCCTCCAAAGATCCTGTGGGGAACTTTGCACTGAAGGAACTGTCTGACTCCTTTGCTGAGAGACAGAAAGCTGGATCATCTGAGACAGAAAAAGGAGATAAGAAGGTGGAGGTGGTGTGTAGTAAACATCCAGAAGTGCCTAGATT
>CALSBZ010040360.1:0-24053 GCA_943591055.1 Gobionotothen gibberifrons
TATTGAGGGGAGTTCAGAGTCTGTTTACAGGCGGTCTGGTTACTGATAACAGCTATTAAAAACTGCTTCAATATCATAAAGTAAGACATCTCAGAAAAACATTTTTAATTCATGATATTCTTTTATTGTAGAATAGTAAATAAGCATAATTATATCAGTAGAGACCATGTTAACTGCAGAAGGTATTTGCCCAACATCATATCTGCTGAATCAGAACAACATGACATGAAGAACAAAAACGGGTGTTTGTGACCTAAGAAAGGATATAAAAGAAGATCAGAAACACAGTCAGAGAGGGATTGCATTGATTACCTGTATGTGTATCAAGATCGGATAAATCAGGCTATTGGCTGCACTTGAATCGGCCATCTCCTTGATCTGAGAGTAATTTTTCTCCACATCACTGTTTCAATCAACAACTTTCATCATATTTAGATATATAATATTATAACATTATTTAACAGATACATTATATAAACTTCAACATGTAACTGTAAATTCAGTTTCTGGAATATCTGCATCGGTTTGTTCATTATTGTTGCACTATATTATGAATATATAATATTATTAATGTGCAGGCTCTACTAATGTATCCCTAAAATCATTCAAAGCTCTCTTCCACCATCTTTAATACACAACCCTGGTTAGAGGGCAGAATTCAGATGATAAGGTTAACAAGATAACATCAAATACGCAGCTATAAAATAAGAATAAACACATAAAAGATAAACACATGAGGCATATATATTATCCAAGAATCATAGTCCAAGCTCAATTGTATGGTCATGTGTAATACATCGTTGTCGTCAGTGCCCTCTGCTTTACACAAGGAACAAACACCCTCAGACAATGAACAGTACGATACACAGTATATGCAGTAAAAACAATATACAGTACATTCAATATACAGTACATGCAATATTCCCTTTCTTCTCCAGCTGGTAGTGTGAATGTGATGAAGTTGTGTTAGTTCTGTCCAAGGATTTCTGTTGCTGTCTGTCCTTCGAAGCAGTGTGCAGTCCTGAGCAGTCGGATGCCAAACCACACAGTAATACTCTCTCAGTCGTGCAGAGAGAGAAGCTCTCCAGAGCTGTGCTGTTCAAACCAAACTCTTTCAGACGCTCAGTAAGTTCATCAGTTAGGCTTTATGGAGGAGGACCTTGGTGTTAAAAGACCTAACACTAGTGCTCAGCTGATATGTATTTCATTATACAGACAGCACCATCTGGTGGACAGCTACTAGAACTTCATCACTTCGTATACATCATCAGTGAAAAATGCAGGGTGTGTCAGAACTGGTCTAAGAGCTCGGACATGTGACTGAGGTGCATTTATTATTGATCTCTTAATACTCTGAACTAAAGTGCATGGATGAAGTGAGAAGGGATCAGATACAGCCATCCTCCTACACTGACACTGACATGGTTTCACTGAAGAGCCTTCAGCACAGTTCAGCTCTCAACATTTGGTCAGATTTACTGTTGGAATCAGTCCAGAAAATACTCTGTAGGGAGAACATCCTTTGAATAATAGTCTGTACCTGAATCATTTAAATAACTTAACGATATTTTTCCAGCCAATGATCACAATGATAAACAATATTTTACGTTATCTAAACACAACCCTGACTTTTGTTGAAACTTTATTGAGGAAGCAGTTTAGTTGTAGTGCATAGTACATTAAAAAACAAATTACATATCTCCCAATGTGTGTGATCAGGCAGACATGCATTACATATCACATCACATATCAGAGCTAATCTTCATTTCAGTAGAGGGTCAGTTAGCACCATCTAGTGGTCAGCTAGTAGAACCACACCACCTTTCACTGACTTGGTTATATCTCTCACAGGCTCCGCCCTCTACTGGACTCTATGGGTACTACCCTCTATGCAAGCATTCACCTACTGAATGCGCCCACATCTCACCGTATAAAAGGAGGTCTCGCCTCCTGACTATCATCCCTTTCTCTTCAGCGAGCGGGCAACAACTGAAGCAGAGATAAGACGTTTGAAAAAAGAAGAAAGAGTTATCATACCTCCAGGGAGTCGCCACTGCTAGAGACCCGGGCCTATCCTTCTTGCCCTGTCCCTGGCTTAAATAGCGGGCGCCGATCCCCACCACCTTTGCTTCAAGTGTTTCGGGGACCAGGATATGGCCGAGGCGGTGCCATTCACGTTCGCCATTCACGTTTCGCCATTCACGTTCGCCATTCACGTTCGCCATTCACGTTCGCCATTCACGTTCGCCATTCCTTCCGGGTCCGGCGTCCATGGAAGTCCACCGCCCAGGGCTGTACTCTCCCTGGATGATGATCACGGCGGCGGGTGTGTGTGTATTATTATTGGGCCGCAAGGCCGAATTAGTAGCTTGGTCCACGGGCCTTGCCCCAGGCCCGGTTCCCCCGGGGACTGGTGCTCGGTGGCTTCACATGATATAGGGGGTCCTTCTCAGGTCGATTAAATGGAATCCTTGCGTCCCTCACTTGCGTCGTTTCCATGCGACTAGTCCCTCCCACCAGGGAAGCATGGCGAGACGCAAGGAAACCATGAGAATCAGGAAAATGAGTTTTAAGAGCAATGGGACGTCCTTTCCTCCGGAGCGTCACGTGAAGCGACATCCGTTTGTGATGACGCCGCACAGCTGTTCGTCTGACAGCAGCCAGCTCTGTCCCCGTTATTTTCACAAACACCCCCGCCTCTGTTCGTTCACATTTACTGACACAAACATTTGTATCATCTGTTGTAGACCCAAATATATTAAATAAAATAAGAACTCATTCTCAAAAAAGATAAACGCCATTCTTAAAATGAAAAAAACGAAAAAAGCGATCATGAAAATGTTTCCAATAAATAAATAAAACATTTTTTTACCACTTTGTTGTTCAGCTATATCACATATTTGTAACTAAATGATACATTAATTGAAACAAAACACAGTATAGACTGAGGAGTGACTCTCGTGAGGTTCATGTATTTTCTTCACTCCGCTGGGAAACTGCTCTCATGTCAAGAAGCATGAGATCAGTGCATGCACTGCCTCGTCCAATCAGTGAGCGATACACAGTAAGGGGGCGGGGCGAGTGTCTGAGGATTTCATCGGAGGATGGTCTGGTGGTTCCTCGATTATCGCTCCTCCATTATCATTCCTCGTTCCTCGCTCCTCGGTCCTCCGGCAGAAATAAGAGCCATGGGACGGTACTCAAGATGGCGCAGACAAATCAACTTCCGGTGAGACCGAGGACCGAGGAGCGAGGAAATTAAAATAATCGACCTGAGAAGGACCCAGGGTCGACCCTACTTCATCACAGGCCGCCGCTGCCTGCCATGTCCCTGGGGGATCACGCCGCATGGCACTTTCCAAAGAGGACCGTGTTGATCTCCTGGGAGCCCCCGTGTTTACGGAAGGGCTCTTTGGACCGATCTCCTTGCTCACGGGATAAGGAGCAATCGCAGCGTGGCTGATTCTTGCCCATCCCCAGAGGAAGAAACACTGTCCTACACTCCCCGCCCCCTGTTGTAAACCCCAGTATAGGGAGCCAGCAGGGCGTGTGCATGTGACTGGAATAAACCGTGCTGTCAAAGCACTGTGCGGGTTCAAGAGACGCTATTGCCGGCGTGCTGTTGTCAGAAAACACACCTTGCCTGGTATAATAGCTCTGATTAATGCATTTCACCGTTGAATGGGAAATACAGCGTTAATACGTGGGTGCGCAGCCTTCGTAACCCTTAGATTCCACCGTCTGCGTTGTGTTGCAGACCGAACGGGTCACCAGAGAGCAGAGGTGTGGAGTCACCAATTTGATGACTTTGGACTCGACTTGACAAAATCACAAAACACTTGCGACTCGACTTGGACTTGAACACCAATGACTCTGGACTTGACTTGGACTTGAGCCCTCTGACTTGAGGTGACTTGATACTTTAATTCAGGGGTCTCCAACACGCCGATCGCGAGATGCCGCTAGAAGAGCAGACTCCAGTCGGGGAGAGCAGAATCTTCAGCCGCTCCTACTCTTGCTGAGAATTCTTGCAGGCAGGGGCGGGACTTTATTTTGCTGAGCCACCATGTGGCCAATCATATGCGAGGACAAACTAGGATCATACCATTATGTGAAAGAAGGGAGGGTGGCAGACGCTTCAAAGACAGCAGGTGTAGTGGGACAGGCCAGCTACACAGAGCGATGGGGAGACGGATTTAAATGCAAGCGCGTCGGAAAAAGTCAAGAAACTTGCGAAAACCGAAAAAAGAAGCAGCATCTGGCTGCATTTCAATGATATTGGAGAAAGCAAAGCTGAGTGCACGATTTGTAAAATGAAAATAAACTTCAGAGCAGGTTTTTTTTGGGTAACCACTCAGGATTTATTGTCAGAGGGATGGAGCTTATTATCCTTTGCAGCCCGCTGAGAGAGAACTGCCCCCACACCGAGGTTAGAGGCATCCACCTCTACCACGAACTGTCGAAGTGGATCTGGGATGGTGAGGATGGGAGCAGAGGTGAACATCTCCTTTAGGCCTTGAAAAGCGTTAGCAGCTTTGGAGTTCCATTCAAAAGGGACATGAGGATAGGTAAGTACATGTAGCGGGGAAGCAATAGAACTGAAATTTCTGATGAAACGTCTATACAAATTTGCAAACCCCAGGAACTGCTGTAGTTTTTTCCTGTTGACAGGAACTGGCCACTCGGCCACGGCACTGACCTTGGCAGGGTCCATCTTGATTTGACCGGGGGCAATGATGAAACCCAGGAACGATGTGGTTTGGACATGGAACTCGCACTTCTCTGCTTTAACATAAAGTTGGTTCTGTAGCAGGCGGTCGAGGACTTGACGGACATGCTGCTGGTGGGTTATGTTGTCAGGAGAAAAAATCTAAATGTCATGAAGATATACAAACACAAACTTATTCAGGAAGTCCCCCAACACCTCATTTATGAGGGCCTGAAACACTGCCGGTGCATTTGTCAAGCCAAAAGGCATCACTAGGTACTCATAGTGTCCACTTGGTGTGTTAAATCCAGTCCTCCATTCGTCCCCCTCCCTGATTCTCACCAAATGATACGCATTCCTTGAGTACAAGGGGGAGTGGGAGAGGGTACCTGTTTTTGATGGTGATTGCGTTCAGAGGGCTGTAGTCTATACAGGGCCGGAGTGATCCATCTTTTTTGTCGACGAAAAAGAAGCCCGCTACCGCCGGTGACGAGGAAGGGCGAATGAGTCCGGCCTGCAAGGAGGTCTCAATATAATGGTTCATGGCCTCCCTTTCAGGTCCGGAAAGAGAGTAGAGGCGACCCTTGGGAATGGGGGAGCCAGGTACCAAGTTTATAGCACAGTCATTAGGCCTATGTGGTGGCAGGGCAGTGGCTCGGGCTTTACTAAAAACTTCCTTCAGGTCCCAATAGCAACTGGGCACCTTGGACTTGTCAGGGAAATCTTGCTCCTGTCTCTCGCCCATTCGGACGTAGCCCAGGCCGCTGCTCTCCCCGTTAAGTGGCTCACCATGAAGGCCACTTTAGAGTGATCAGTGGGGAATGCAGCAGGGTTATATTTATAATGGAGATCACAATGAACAATGAAAGGGCGACAGTCACTGGAATCTCCGGAGAATCGCTCTGGAGATGCCAGACGAGGCGGTGGATCATGGAGTGGCACATGGTCAGCTGGAGCAGTTGGTGTGTAAGTAACAGCAGGAGACTGAGGGGATGAACCAGCTTCCAGGTGAGTGAGGACACGGTGCAGCTGTTCGGCAAGGTGATTCACCTGAGTATTGACGGAGGCTTGAAAATCTTCCTGACGGCCGGTGAGGTCCCTCACCCCCAGGTTGATGACGCCCAGCTGCTCCTCATGCTGGTGTAGTCTCGTTCCTTGAGCTTGCAGAGCTATCTTCACTGTCTCTGAATATATTTTGGCGCCCAGCTGCTCCTCATGCTGGTGTAGTCTCGTTCCTTGAGCTTGCAGAGCTATCTTCACTGTCTCTGAATATATTTTGGTCAGTTCGTACTGTTATGAACCGAGACACAGGACACGGGACCCAAAAGCAGGACTCGAAGACAGTTGTCCAAAAATAGAATGTTCTTTAATAACAAAAACTAAATCGTACTTTCAAAAAATAGAAAGTAGTTAAATAACCAAAACTAAGTTGTACAGCAACACAAAAACTCACGTGGCAAAAGGTATAAATCTCCAGGTAGGTATCAGGAGTCAAAAAGGCCCAGGTTCTCACGACATGAAACATAACAAACTGACAAGGGAACAAAGAAACACAAGGGCTATTTATAGGTGAGGGGGATGATCACAGGTGAAAACTATCAGGGCAGGGCCAAGCAATCTCAAGGGCGGGAAACACACAAAGGCAGGAAATGTGGGATCTGGAATGAGAGGAAAGATTACTTTCAAAATAAAAACAGGAAGTGACAAGATCAAAACACAAACTAGAGTAAAAACATAACTAAACCTAACATATCTGTCGAGTCACAACATTCCCTGGCTGCAGGCTGATAACAGACATTTGGGATTGCGGCGAAATTCTCTCTGCAGACCCATTCTCACAGCGTTTATCAACCTATAAACCTTTTTCTTACTCAATATCAAGCCACGCTTATTGTTTTTACTTCGGCTGTGACTTTGTGTGTGCTCAGGATGAGTTTGGCTGTGTTTGGCTGTGTATCGCTAAACAAGGAAATCACACCTCCACGGAGCTCAGCGCGATTCACAACGTACCGACCAATCGGAGCACACTGGGCTCACAGGGAGGGGGGGGGGAGCTGCAACGAGCCGTTTAGTGGAGAGAGTGAATACTGCTGAACACACATACTTTACAGAGATGCTGTATGCGAAACCAATGTGAGTTGCACAGTATAAATCTATTTTAGTATACCTCAACAATGGAATTATGATCAGTGGAAATGGCCATGACATGGGAGCTTTAAACTCCTTCTGAATCAAACCGTCACGGTAGCCTTACCTTACTGATCCCTCTTAAAATAGAAAAAAACACGTGACTTTACCAGCAGAGAGAACATGGATTATCACATTATTAACCTGTTAGACCCCAAGCCTGTTTTTCATGTTTCAGGCTTGAAAATGACATTCCCAGAACAAATGACCATATCTTCACTTCTAAAAGGGTTAAATTAATAATCTTTTTTCTCAAAGTAATGATAAACCTGTGAGTTGGATGTAGAAAAGTCAGAATCAATATAGATGTTTTTTTATTTTAAAGAGAATTCAGATTGAACATGGTAAAAAACTGTAAATTATAGTGTCCAAAAATATGTTGTACTTATAGTGAAAACTAACCTTGGATGATGGGTTAGTAGACTAAAAGCTTTAGGAATCCAAAGTGCAACATATAATAAGTACCCTGTATCAAGATTGATGCAAAACAAGTGATATTTGACCTTTTTAGACAGATTTAGCAAAAAAAACCCTCTTTTGGGGTCATTTGGGTGGATTTGACCTATCTCTGTCCCCCCTTGCTCGATTTTGACATGTGACATCTCTTTCTGACCGTCAGAGCCAATGGAATCGAGGGGAAGTCCCACATAGTCCTTATTTGGTCATGTGTGTGTGTTAGACTGCCGCGTCAGTCAAAACATGGGAGCAGCTGCAGCAGGTGGCTACCATTAGCAGCTAACTTTTGGTCTCCGATTTTTACATAAATATGGAATTATGGATTATAAATGAAAAAAATTATTATGCACATACTTTCTCAACCTATGGATTAACCGATGCAGCTGCGTTTTTTCTCTTTTTAATGCCATTGAACACGTCTTTTGATCAGATTGACAGCTACGGTGAGACGATCTCCGTAGAAGCTCCGTAGAGGTACGTGCTGTGATGTCTGTGTTTGCTTCCCCTGTCGCGAGTTTGTATCTTTCAGTGTTGAGGCTGGCACCGTTAGATTCTGTGTCTTTATGATCATAAACGATGTGTTGGATGTGCAGAGCTAGGATAAGTAATAAGGGAGCTTGGAGTGATTTTCGGTGCGGTAATAGGTTAGCATGTGTGTGTTTTTTGTTTTGTTTTTCCCCGTTATATGGATATAACATATTCATAGTTTATTATATATTAAGGTTCCTTAGACGTTGTTTCATGCAAATGACACGATTTCGGGCCTGGGCACGGGTCCGTGGGGCTTAAGAGGTTAATGTGACTAATGAAGAGCAGTTTGATTATTAAGTATTATTCTGTTGATCGATGTCATTACATTTGTTATAAAGCATATAAGGACTTGTTTAAGACTCGTTTTGTCAAAGTTTAGGACTTGGACTTGAACTTGCCCATCCTGATTTGAGACTTGACTTGGACTTGCAAAACAATGGCTTGGTCACAGCTTCATAGCTGCGGCCCCACAGCTGAGGGCTCCCCATTAACACAATGTTATGGGGAATGGAAACTCAGCTGTGTGCTAACACAGTGGATGGACAGGACGCTGAAACGGGGCTATTCACTCCAGTTTTGCAGCATCCCACCTCCATTTGTGGGCATGCAAGAGGTAAATATGTCATCCCAGGAGGAGATGCGTTTCCTCTCAGCAGACATTCAGGCTCTGGTGCAGAAACAGGCTGTGTCTGTTGTGCACCCTCAGAACAGAGAAAAGGGTATTTATTCCATGTACTTCCTGGTTCTCAGGAATTCAGATCTATTCTAGATCTCCGCGGCCTGAATCGCCACATTTCCTGCAGGAAATTCCGCATGTTAACTATGAAACAGTTGATGGGGCTGGTGCAACCGGGCGATTGGTTCACCACCATCGACCTGAAGGACGCGTACTTTCATGTAGAAATTGCTCCAGAGCACAGAAAGTGTCTGCGTTTTGCCTTCCAGGGGATAGCCTACGACTACAACAGGCTACCGTTCGGCTACTCACTATCCCCACGCACGTTCAGCAAATGTGTGGCCACAGCGCTTCAACCACTGCGCGCCCACGGCATGGGAGTTTTCTTTTACCTAGACGACCTCATAGTCATGGCTGGGTCCCGGGAACAGGCAATGTTTTGCACAGCCCAATTGATCACACACTTAACCAAATTAGGCTTTTCCAATTATCAATTGGAAAAAGAGCACCCCCACACCTCGCCAACAGGCGTTGTAGTTGGGAGTGGTGCTCGATGCAGGCGCGTTGTGCGCCACCCTGTCAGAGAGCAGACATGCGTCCCTTCTCCGGGCAGTTCACAGGCTGCGACAGGGGGCATCAGTGACAGCTTTAACTGTCATGCAAACTCTGGGTCTAATGGCGGCTGGTAACATTGTGGTCCCGCTGGGGTTACTGCATATGCGCCGCCTGCAGAGGTGGTTCTCCAGCCTGCGTTTGGATCCCAAGAGGCACAAACGGCGGCTGGTGACCATCCCTCCTCAGTGGAGGGCAACCTCCGGTTTTGGGGGTCCCCGGATCACCTCTGGAGGGGGTCTCCACTGGGACGGGTGACCTCCTACATCACAGTGCAGCAGCTGCTGACCAGAAAAGCCGGTCAGGGGCAGTAGGGTGGAATGGTATTGTTGGATGACAGTGCACGTATACATCAGGGCTCCACCCACTGTGCCCATAGAGTCCAGTAGAGGGCGGAGCCTGTGAGAGATATAACGCCGGGTTACGTATTGTAACCCTTGTTATATAAGCACAGGCGGAGCCCTCTACTCAGGGCACTGTCTGTCCTATTCCGCTCGCTGAAGAGAGGTGTAGGATGATAGTCAGGAGGCGGGGCCTCCTTTTATACGGTGAGATGCGTGCGCATTCAGGTAGGCCTGCCCCAAGGCCGGCTACGTCTATAGAAATCTCAGTAGGTGAATGCTTGCATAGAGGGTAGTACCCCATAGAGTCCAGTAGAGGGCTCCGCCTGTGTTAATATAACAAGGGTTACAATACGTAACCCGCCGTTTCTGACACTGGTTATGTAAATATATAAATTCCATCCAAAGTTTAGGAGGCGAGCTGTAATTCAAAGTATTTATGCAAATGTTTCAAATCAAATTGAGGTTTATTATAAGTTTGCAGCAACTTGTGAAATACACATATGGTTAAAATGAAAGCAGGGAGTTCAATTCTGTAAAACGCTTTTAAAAGCAGTCTTATATTGTCTCGTAACATGAAAGAGTAAAATGTGTGGAAATACTACATTCCTCTCTAACACTACATCAACATTTTACAATGAAGGTTTGATTGTTATAACACAAGTTATATCTCAGATTGCAAAGTTATTTATTTAAGTTCAGAGGTCCATATGAGCCCCCACCCCCCGATTACTAAAACTAATCGATAGCTAGGGTCCTAATCTTATTGTTTCAATGAGCCCTCTCCTATATTTATAAATGTATCTACATATTATTTTCTCCTTTTGAATCTCTGCAGGAAAGATGGAGACTCCTAAAAAGATCCTCGTCAGCAATTTGGAAGATTTGGGGGAAGAGGACTTTAAAAAGTTCAAGTGGTTCCTGCAGGAGGAGGTCCTAGGATTCAAAGGAATCCCAAAGAGTCGTCTGGAGCATGCAGACCGGATGGAAACAGTGGATCAGATGTTTCTGAACTACTGCACGAATACGTTCGAAGTGACCATAAAGGTTTTGGGGCAGATAGGCCGGAATGATCTAAAGGAGAAATTATCAAAACACCCTTCAGAACCTGCAGGTAGGTCATTACAAAGATTCTACAAAGATGGGACTTGTTTTTTTATAACCCTGCATCATGTTTTTTGATTGTGGTCAGGTAAATCAGAATGATAACGGTATGTGCCCCCTCCTGATATACCCCTCAGACATTTACCATCTTTACATGGTGTCGTGATTTAGATACCCCCAGGGCCCTGAAAGCTGTGTGGTCAGGGTCAACTGTTTCTGACAGGGTCACCCAGGGCTATTTGTTCCAGGTGAGGGTAGTAAACCTTTAAAGGAGAGCCAGTTAGGAAGAAAGCTAACAACGCTGTATTAGGGACACCAGGGCTTCATCCTTTAACCAGGCACCGGGGTCTACGTACCGCTGGGTCATCTAAGGATCCATCAATGCCAGTTGGGTCTTGGTGAAGGAGAGGAACATGGCATGCTCACTTCAGGCTAGTCAAACCACACATTTGGGCTCAGCTCTACAACAGCTCTTGAAAGAAACAATTGGATAGAGATTTTACTCTCTCTTCTTCCCTGTCCTTGCCCAGGTCACCTTTGAGGTTCATGGAGATGTAAGCCGTCACTGTAGTCTCTGCTGATGCAAAGACCACACTGTAACAATAAATAGAGTGTGTTAGCTTAAAAACACACGTTAAAGAGCTGCCTTAAATACATGAGTTAACTTAAAGTCAAAATGTACTTTGTTTCAACTCACTAAGTTAAAGGTGGGGTAGGTAATTTTGGAGAAACCAGCTGGAGTGCGCTTGAATTTGAAAATACACAGCCGGAAAAAATCTGCCACTTCCTTACAGAGCCCCTCCTCCAACACACACGAACGCACACATGACCAATGAGGGTGACTACGGCTTCCACAGATGGATTTGTTGTCAAAGCACTTAAGATATTGATTGACTCTCCGCCTCCGTAGTGCGAAGCAAAGATCAAAGATCGTCTCTGCTGAGTGCTGACAGGATGAGATATTATATGAATGAATAGTTTTTTTACCGATGCAAAGACGCTACAATCGATGCATCGCGAGTTCAACCCAAACTGTAGCCGATGTGCACTCTTTCAACCGGTGCACTCGCATCTTGAACGTTTATGCCGGTGCACCGATGCGAATCGGTGAATCTTAACATCCCTAATGGAGACATGTCCCAGCAGAGACACTAAATACTGAAATTAACATTAAATGTCCTCTTAAAGTACAAGTTTCTTTGTGACACATTTCCAACATATTAAAAGAAATTCACCAATACACCCTAAACCCGTCATTAACCTAAAACTTTTTTCTTTTTAAACACATAAACATTCAAGAATGTAATGTCACAACATGGAAACATGTCACTGTAGAGGCACAACACACTAATAAGAAACTTCAAATGAGCATCACAACTTACAAGTCCACTTCATCCAGTTGCAGCAAAACTTAAATCTTCTAAATGGAAAGAATGGCGCGAGGCGCCCCCTCTGTATCTGGGCAGGTTTAGCGCGAGCTGAACCAGAACAATGTTGCAAGTTCCACTTCACAGCCATGGCTCAGCTTTCAGAACATAGCAGGGGATAACAAGATACAACTCAGAGAGCCAGGACATAATTACTGGCACGACCACACACCACATCTCCGAAACGTGCCAATTTAGCTTCAATATTTAGCCGAACCGATAGCCGGGACACGGCTAATTACTGGAACGAACAAACACAACCTCTCTAAATCAAGCTACAAACATAGGCAGTTACCATTCAAACCATTATAAGTAAGAGTGTGAATGCTTGAGGCTTATTTATTTAATAAATGTTTAGTGAATCATAATCCTTTAATGTTAGCTTGGTCAACTGACATTTTCATAACACTCTGCCCTGAAATCAAATCTCTTTATAAACATTCAAACACCAGTTAGGTGTTGATATAACTCCATTTAGCTACTTTTCGTTTTGCCTGAAACTGTTAAATATGCAACCACTCACCTCACTCTGCCTGTCCGTCAGTGGTTCATCAGCCGAAAATATCTGCACACCCGTTACTCGGTAGGTCATGTTTACTGTAACATCACTTGAAAAAAAAGTATTCATCCCTACGTAGCGATACCCAGGAAGAAAACATTGGAAAATGATAAATCTCCAAAGAGGCGTTTTGGGGAGGTCTGTGTTAGAGTTTTACTCGCTACAGGGTGTACTTTGAGGGTTTTGACTGCAGACCGTTTACATGCAGAAAAACCTTCATAACACACAAGGGGACGGGTAATAACCAGAAAAGCATGACATGGGACCTTTAAGATGCGGAGAGACACGGAGAGCCACGGAGTGACACAGAGAGACACGGAGAGACACTGAGAGACACAGAGAGACGCGTATTCTGCAGCACCCCCATCCGCACATTGATAGTGACGCCAAGGGATCCTGGTGTGTGAGGAGCTCCATGGATTGGTCCAAGTCGTTACGTCACTGTACCCAGGAAGAAAAAGAGGAATCTCCAACGAGGCGTTCTGGGGCAGCATAGACAGGTCTTTTCTGTGTTAGAGTTTTACTCGCTACAGGGTGTACTTTGAGGGTTTGCAGTCCGTTTACATGCATAAAAAGCTACATAACACACAAGGGGACGGGTAATAACCAGAAAAGCATGACATGGGACCTTTAATTCATGCTCGAGTTCCCTCTCAAGCCCCTTCTCGAGTCCCTTCTTGAGTCCCTTCTCTAGTCCCTTCTCTAGTCCCTTCTCTAGACCCTTCTCTAGTCCCCTCTCTAGTCCCTACTCTAGTCCCATCTCCAGTCCCTACTCTAGTCCCATCTCCAGTCCCTTCTCTAGTCCCTTCTCTAGTCTCTTCTCAAATCCCTTCTCATTTCCCTTCTTTAGTCCCTTCTTTAGTCCCTTCTCAAGTCCCAACTCATGTCCCAACTCCATGCTTTTTTCCATTGGGGGTTCTGCTGGGGGTCCTGCCAACACCATGTCCTCTCTCGTTGGGGGTTCCGCCGACTACTGTTCTGCCGGGAGTCCTGCCAACCCCATGTCCTGTTCCGTTGGGGGTTCCGCTGTCACCTCTCTCGCCGGGGGTCCTGCCAACTCCTTGTCCTGTTTCGCTGGGGGTTCCATTGAGGGTCCTACCAACTCTATGTCCTGTCCCATTGGGGGTCCCGCCGACTACTGTTCTGCCAGGGGTCCTGCCAACCCAATGTCCTGGTCCGTTGGGGGTTCCGATGGGGGTCCTGCCAACTCCATGTCCTGTGTCGTTGGGGGTTCCGCTGAGGGTCCTGCCAACTCCATGTCCTGTGTCGTTGGGGGTTCCGCTGAGGGTCCTGCCAACTCCATGTCCTGTGTCGTTGGGGGTTCCGCCGGATTTCCTGCCAACACCTGATCCTGTCCTGTTGGGGGTTCTGCCGACATGTGCTACGCCGAGGGTCCTGCCGACACCAAACCTTGCTCCGTCGGGGGTCCCACTGACACCGGCCCATGTTTCGTCCAGGGTCCCATCTACGCCTGTCCCGCCAGCTGACACTGGAGGGGTCCCATTGCGGCGTACGTCGTCCTCCGGAGCTATCCCGTCACCGCCTTCGTGCCCGTCCTCCGGAGCTGTCCCGTCGCCGCCTTCCTGCCCGCCCTCCGGGGCTGTCCCGTCTCCGCCTTCTTGCCCGACCTCATGACCGGCCCCCTGAGTTCGCCCGCTGTGGCCTTCGCCCCTTTTTGAACTCTGCCTTGCCCCCGGGCCGTCCGCCCAAGTCCCCCTTCTCGGCTTCTGCTTTGCCCCAGGATGTCCGTCCGAGGCAGGTTCATAACAATCAATAAACAAATAATGACATTGCATGATCTCTATCAGTCAAACCATTTTAAAACCTGATTTAAGTACAGCTCAATAAATTAATACATAGTACACTTGAAATACACTTAGATGATCTGCTTAAACAAGTGCTTAAACATATTTTAACTGATACTATACGTGTAGTATACTCTTATAAGATGTATGTAGATAGTATAAGAAATGTGAAATGCAATAACGCGCTTTAACCACTAGGTGCCCGTCTATCAGCTGTGCACCGTTATGGTGTAAATGCAGTCAATCTATCAATTGGATCAAATATAAAAGTCAGCCGAATTATTGTTGATACTGCAAGGAGGCGTATTGTGTGAAAACAACAACAACCCCGCCGTCATTGGCTGCCCCTCCTCTGGTCCGCCTCTGAAGATGGTGATTGGATTCACATCATCCAACCACAGCGCACAGCCGGCGCACACCTGCTGGGGAGGAGTACAAAGGCTGAGGACAATCACCACTCTGGAGGCTCTGTGATGTGGGACAGACGCCTCTAGCTTCTTGAGATTTGTGTGATGGTTTAGGGACTTCTGTGAGAGATATTGTTTAACAGCGTGTTAACTCTTCTGTGTTTAGTTAGATATTGCAGTGTAATTGTGTAGATAGGATTTAGGGTAGCGTAGCGGTTAGCGCCTGCCAATTAGTAACAGCTGTGTTTTCTACAGCTTTTTCAGTTAGTTTGTACCACTTTTAAAGTGAGGTTTTGGTTTGTTTCTTATTTAGTGTAAACAGTGTTTATTCCCTTGTATGCACTTAGACTCCTTTTTGTTAGAGTCCTCCTTTTGTTCGGTTAGTTATCCACCTGTGCTCTTTTGGCCTACTTTGTTTGTTTCAGGCTGCTTGCCTGCCATTTTGTTTACTTGGCTGCTAAAATAAAACCACTTATAATTATACCAAAACTACTCTGGTTGTGTTCCTTCCCTTTGAATCCCCTAGACCCAAAAGGGAACGTAATAGCATCCCTTTATGAAGCTGAAGGAGCCTCGGAGCATCCCAACTGCACGCCACAGGACCCTGACCAGAGAGAATCTATTTAATATAGTTTTAAAAAATTAAGTAAGAAAGCATTCCAATGTGTACTATAGGACAGTAAAACAAAAAATACAGTTTAAAGGGGAGTGATTAGTAAAATATGCATAAAGAAAAAGAAAGAATGCTAACTAGGTAACATAAGATAAGAATAAACCAGTTTAAATGATTTGTTATTGGTTGTGATCATATTCTAAAGATGTTTGGATTATTGAAAAGTATACAGTTCTCTTTCATATAGTGTTGAGAGCTATATCCATCAATTCCTTTGGTGCTCAAAACGCACCAGATTGATGCATTTAACTTCAACATTAAAAAAAAAATCTTCACAGGGGTGTATGCCCCCGAATCCCCCTAGAGGATGTGAGGTCCACCCCCAAATAAATAATTAAAATAATTAAATTGAATACATTTTCTTTTAGTAAACACTGCAAACGGGTCCCACAGACCCAAACAGCACACAAAGATTAAAGGTAAGCATATAATGTTAAAATGTGCTAAATATATAAAAGTAGCTCTCATCCTAAAAAAGGTTGGAGACCCCTGCATTAGATATATTTTCTTCCTTCCAGACAGATTTCAGCTGTAACTCCAGCAGCTGTGACATCTGATAGTTTTTGATAAAAAGGTTTAAAATATCACTTTCTCTCAATAAGTGTGATTTTAAAATCTGTTAGTTTAAAAATATGTTTTCTTTTCTGCAGAAAACTCATCAGGTGATCCATCCTCATCCTTCTGTAAACCAGTCACCATGGCAATGTGAGTAATACTAAACATTTTATCATTTTATTCTGAAAATACAGTAAAATGCTGCTTTATAAAATGTTCCTTTACATGTTGATTTAATTGACAACTTAATTGTGGATTTAAAGAGTCTGAAAAATGCCTAATACACAGCCTGTTGTTGCGTTGGCGGGCCTGAGTTCATCTCTGACTATTAATCAGACCTACTGATTGATCAGAAGTTAATGAGTCTATGCAAGTTTACCGCCAGGCTCGTATCCACCTCTGAAAGGTCTTGCCGTCATTTGACGGATACAAATCGAGAGAAGATCGAGAGTTTTTATCGCTTTAAATAACGAAAAGATAAAAAGAAAACGTTTTGAGCAAAAAAACAAGGCCGCATTTCCCAATAACCATGCCAGGAGCGGTGTTCCTGACAGCCCTGGGGCCTCATTTATAACGCTGTGCGTAGGATTCACGTGGGAAGGTTGCTTACGTAGTAGAAATAAAGAAAATAGGTACAGAAATTTTCAGAAATTTTCCGATTCACCGAACATTGCGTACTGGCGAGGAAAGTGCGTACGGCACTTCCTACGACGGTTTCCCTTCATAAATCACAATCGACTCAAAATGCGGTGCAGCTTTTGCGGGTTTTACTTAACGCCCATATTTGCCTATAAATTGTCAAAGAAACGCCCATTCATTCATTCATTTTGACTGACTTTATGAAGAAGATCGCAGGAAATGCAGACAGAATAGCTAAAAAAGATATCTCACACCGTGTCAGATGTTGGTTCTTTTGGGAAGGTGGAGACAAATGGAGCATGGAGGTCGGATCGTCACCAAAATAACGGCTCCGCCGCGGTTTTGGTCCGGTCTCCTCCCGGCGTCATACCCTACCGGGCGCGTTTCAGAAGCATTACGGAAGCGGAGCGTCTTCCCTGTCTGCTCGCAGTTTTTGTTGATTTGGGCATATTTCCTGGGCAGGCTACTTTGTACAGACAAAGTTAATAATAATTGTAATATCCCAGTTATAAACGAAATGAATCAAAGATGTGTTGCTGTATTTTAGTGGTAAAAAAAAGGCATTCATCATCATAATTATTCTATATAATGTACACAGTGCCTGTAAACCGGAGGAGAACGCTGGCATTTCTCCTCCTACTTGAACGACTACGGAGGGATAGGGGCTGCAAAATGAGTTTGTGTGTGTGTGTATATATGCTATATATGGTCTGAACGTTCCACTTCCTGCCTGCTCGTCATTACCTTACGGCTGCGCCGCGACAAAAATAGGATTCATCCTAATTTTAGAGGAGCCCTGCGCCGAGCCGCTTCTGGGACGCGTCTGGGACGTAACGCGGCGTGTGTGGTGGAATAGCACCCATTGACTAGAGTGACCGCTATCCTTACGGACGCCGCGTCGCGGCCGTAACGCGTCGCAGACGGACTCGGTGGAATCGAGGGGTAAGAAGGTATCGGGGGATCCCTGCGGAGTGGAGTCAATTCATGTTTATTTTTTTATTTGGTGGTTTGTGTTCCAGTTATCAGCTTTGCGCAGCTGGAGTTACAGTAGGTAACTTCATTTCTATTTCGTATATGGCTTCGCCCTCTAACGCTATCGCTATTGGGTTAAGGGCGAAGCAAGGTGTAGTCTGCGCCCCACTGGGTCCGCCCGGTACTAGAAGCACAGACACACCTGCTCAGATAATAAGCCATGCCTATTGCGCCATGCGTATGGTGCATCACAGTCCCTGGATAATAGCATAACATGAATATTTTCCATGAGGGGACGAAGGCTGGGAACAATACATACCTGCCGCTGTGAAAAAGTAGAGACGAAGGTGACACTTTGTCCAGCGACAAAAAAGGGGGAACAAGGGCAGCTCTCTGCGTGCAGACAGGCAGGAGAGCGCACTGCTGGATCCCTGACATCACTCACTCTGACAAGACACTCCGTACAGGGTGTTTCAGAGGGGAATGGGAGACATCCCTCAAATACAATTGAATAAATGAATCTGAAAATGGTCCACTGAAGCTGCGTTCAGAAGCTGCGTTCAGAAGCTGCGTTCAGAAGCTGCGTTCAGAAGCTGCGTTCAGAGCTGCGTTCAGAGCTGCGTTCAGAGCTGCGCAGATTGTACTCCTCCCTGGCGATTGAGGTAGGCTGTTGATGCGCAGGCGAATGAACCACCTCTGGAGTCTCATCCTGTGGGAGAGACCCAGGGGGATCCCCACGTGACCAGCTGACGTCATGCTGAGCAGCTGTATCACGGAGAGGGCTTTCACCACACTGCGGGATGTGACACGCCGGAGGAGAGCTTTCAGTTTCTCCAGTCTCTGCCGCGAGAACCGCGAGAACCGCGAGAGCCGCGCTCTCATGCTGGCTGAGTTTAATTCCACTCCCAGATAAATGATTGTCTGAGAGGGAAGAGGAAAGCTCTTCTTCCAATGTATGAAAAAACCCAGGATTTGACGGATGCGATACCAGATGTACCGTCTGTAAAGCGACTTCCTCCCTGGAGTGAGCCCGCAATAGCAGGTTGTCCAGATAAAACCACACTCTCATCCCTCCTCTGTGTAGTGGCTCCAGCCTACACACTTTCAAAATGTGCGAGGAGCCAGGGAATATCTGAACGGCAGACGATTGTCTGGTCTGATATATGTTGTACTCGTAGGATCCCCTGGAAGGCAAAACGCAGATGCTTTCTGTGCTCCGGAGCAATTTCCACATGAATATGTGTCTTTCAGGTCGATGGTGGTCAACCAATCACCCGGTTTGGACTAGCCCCATTAACTGTTTCACAGTTAACATGCATAATTTTCTGCAGGCAATGTAGCCATTTAGGCCGCGGAGATCTAGAATAGATCTGAAATCCCCTGTCTTCTTGAAACCAGGAAGTACATGGAATAAAGACCATTTTCTCTGTGCTGAGGGTGCACAAACAGACACAGCCTGTTTCTGCACCAGAGCCTGAATCTCTGCTGAGAGGAAAGCCATCTCCTCCTGGGAAGACAGATTTACCTCTCGCATGCCTTTGAATGGAGGTGGGATGCTGCAAAACCGGAGTGAATAGCGTCCTGTCCATCCACTTGTTAGAACACAGCTGAGTTTCCATCCCCCATAACATTGTGTTAGGGGACAAGCTCTCAGCTGTGGGGCCGCAGCTATGAAGCTGTGATACTCTCTGGTGACCCGTTCCGCCGCAAAACTCCCCGTGAAGGGAAGATTTGCCCATGGAGGGTCGACACAGAAAGGGCCGATTATTTACTGAGGTCCCTGAACACACCGCCGCAGGCTCACACCATAATGCTGTTCTCACCACTACGGTAAACAGCATTAATCGAAATCTTTATAGGCGTAGTGGTTCTACTGAAGGTCCCTGAACGCAACCGCCACGCGCTCTTGTGTGAGTGCGGGCTCCGCCATAATGCAGCCCATACCAGTACGGTAAACTACATTAACTGGAGGTCCCCGAACGCACCGCGGCCACTCTTACCCCTAGATTCCACCGGGTCCGTCTGCGGCGTGTTACGGCCGCGTTACGGCCGCGTTACGGCCGCGTTACGGCCGCGTTACGGCCGCGTTACGGCTGCGCCGCGGCGTCCGCAGGGATCGCGGCCACTCTAGTGAATGGGTGCTATTCCACCAGACGCGCCGCGTTACGGCTCAGAAGCGTCCCAGAAGCGTCTCGCCGCTGGGCTCCGCTCGAAATAGGATTGAAGTCTATTTTTCGACGCGACGCAGCCGTAAGGTAATGTCGGGAAGGCAGGAAATGGAACGTTCAGAGCATATATAGCATATATATATATACACCCGCCGCCATGATCATCTTCCAGTTCCATGGACGCCGGACCCGGAAGGAATGGCGAACGTGAATGGCACCGCCTCGGCCATATCCCCCAAACACTAGAATCAGAGGTGGTGCCAGGGCACAGGGCACGATAAAAAGAAATACTCGTTTTCTTTCTTCCTTTCTCTCAAATAATATGTCTCGGACTCAGTGCTAGGCTATCATCTCCGCTCGCTGAAGAGTAAATGATGATGGTCAGGAGGCGGGGCCTCCTTTTATACGGAAGTGAGATGCACACGCATTCAGGTAGGCCCATTGAACTGAGAGGGGGGAGAAGCGAACAGGAGAGTACCCTCTGCTGATCACCCATCAGACACATGTGCTGCCACTCTGAGAGATACTCTGAGAGCGGACATACATGATCGTTATGTGCTGTGGTCGTCATGTGACGAGCCACGCCAGAGCCCTCGCTGCCGCGGCCCGTGAGGCAACCCAAGGTGGGCCTGGACCGAAAGGGCTGCGGGGGAGCCTCCACACGCTGCGTTTCACCCCGGCTCTCATCATGCAGCACGTACACGCTCAGGGGATGAGTGGAGGTGTGTGCAATGCTGTCCACACGAGGCGTTATAACGGCACTCGCGGGCTCATTATGACCGTGTAGGAGGTATATCTGGGACAGAGGAATGCCGCGAGCTCTGCAGTTTATTAACGGATATGTTTAAAAACAGCAAGCATCTGCAGCGAGCCCTGACGCTATGGCTGTGGGCGCTGTGGGCGCTGCGGGCGCTGCCGCTGGGGGCGCTCAGCAGGCTGGAGCCAGCTGACATGCTGCCCTGTTCTGCGGCAGTTTTCATGGACTCCACCATGGCATGGAACTGGGGTCCGAACAGCCAATCCGGGCTGATTGGAGCATCCAGCAGCACTTTCCTTTATCTCCTCCGAAGCCTCGGAGGGCATGGAGGGGTGCTCTGATAGTCCCACTATGGAGTGCTCCCCCGGGAAGATTTTTTTTTAAATATTGAAGTTGAAAGCATCAATCTGGTGGACTTTGAGAGCAACATGAAGAGATCTATGGATAGATCTCTCAACACCCAAATGAAACAGAACTGTAAACAGATTTTCTATTTCTTTATGGATATTTTACAAATCACTCCCCTTTCAAACTGTATTCTTGTTTTACTGCCATATAGTATTTCATACCTGTTTTCCCTTTATTCTCTTATATTTTTATAACTATAATGATCAAATAAAGGTGTACCCCTACCTCACTGAGCTGAGGTTATTTGAGCCTTTCAGTCTGTCTTCCACCTGGTTGTAGAAAAAGCTCCTTATATCCAACCCAGTCTCACAGCATTTCGTGTTATAGTCACGACATTTAATCTATTGATTCGTGTTCACCAACATGATTTCCCCCTTTTTTTTCATGTCACACAGAACGATTTTAAAAGCAATGTATTTCTATTGTATTTCTATTGGTAGTAACTACAAGTCCTTTTATATCAGCTGTGCACCGTTATGGTGTAAATATAACCTATCTACGAATCTACGAAGTCAGCCGAATTAGTGTTGATACTGCAAGGAGACGTATTGTGTGAAGAGAAATGGAAGATGTTGTTTAATTGCTGATATGTTTTTGATCCATGTCAAGTATTCAAGTATTCAGTTTCGGCGGCATTTCTTCGAGTTTTTCCAAAGGTCTTCTCATCAGGGCTCTATAAATAAAGAACTACGGCAGATCTGTAATATGTAATGCAGCCGAACCGTGTATTACAATGCCGTTATGTGATGACTTTCAAAGAGAAAAGCAAGCACACTCGGAATTAAGTATTATTTAATTTTTTTTTTATGTTTTTCCGATTTCATATCATATAAACACCAAATCCCAACATGCATTGCGGCTAAAACATCAGCGAGCTTAAAACATAGCTGAGGATCTTGGGTAATCGCTCGAAATGCCTACGTCTGTTTCCGGTTATTTTTATTTTGAAATTCAGTTCCTGACGAACGCCAAAAAGCCAGAGATTATGGAATTAAACAAATAAATAAAAGCAAGGATGATTGTGTGTTATTGGTGAGTAAATAACAGTGTGTGATTTTGAAAAGAAAAATGTTCCATTAATGTAGAGGCCTCCTGCTTTCAGCCTGCTGTGAAAGTGAAACTGTCTTTCTTTTCTTGCTAAATAGTGACTCAAATAGTGATAAGACATAACAACCCTTAACCTTTTTTATTGAATTACAACATTATGACATTATTACATGTTCCAGGTAAAATAGTGTGTGGCCTTTGAGTAATAAATATTCAAATATATAATTCATAATATAATTATAAATAAACATACTCACATATAATAATCATATTTGAAAGTTCTTGGAGGATTAAGGTATACAGACACTTAACTGCTTATTTTTTAGGTGGTATTTTTGTAATTCTATGTTCTGTAGTTTGGAGCTAATATTTGTACTTTTCTACAGGAACATCTCATACAAACATGATAACACCAACTACAGAGTTGAGATCATTCCAGGATCTCCCTCTGTCCACCGGCTGATACCAAAACAAGGCAACATAGGATCTATAAGAAGACTGACTCTCGGTGACAAAGATCCAACAAAGATGAATAAAACCATCTTGATTGTTGGTGAAACAGGCGCAGGAAAATCCACTCTGATCAACGCTCTGGTTAACTACGCCCTGGGAGCGGTGTTCGAAGACAATTACTGGTATCAGATTGTACAGGAAGAGAAGAGAAGTCAATCGGAAAGTCAGACGCCAGACGTGATCGTGTACGAGGTATTTGGTCTTGAAGATAGAACTCTGCCCTTCTCTCTGACCATCATCGATTCCCCCGGGTTTGGAGATACCAAAGGGGTTGACAAAGATATCATCGTCAGAGAAGGATTGTTGGACTTGTTCCGCTCATCAGATGGAGTTTGTGAGATCGATGCAGTGTGTCTGGTGCTGAAATCGAGTGACAATCGACTGAGTGACGTCTTTGATTCAGTAATGTCTCTGTTTGCAAAAGAAATAGAGGAGAACATCGTTGCCCTCATCACACACTCAGATTTTATGACACCTGAAAATGTTCTACAAGCTCTGAAAGATGAGAAGATTTGCCTTGCAAAAGATGAGCTGGATCAGCCTGTTCATTTCATGTTTAATAACAGGCAGAAAACAGAGAGAAATAAGATAAATGAGCGTGCTCTAAAGAATTCTTGGAAATCAACAGACAAAGAAATTGGTCGATTCGCAGATTTCCTGAAAAATACCAAACCACAGAACCTGAGAGACACTGTTGAAGTGTTGAAGAGACGCATGAAACTGACAGCCAGCATCCACAACCTGCAGGAGAGGATTGAGTTCATTGAACTGAAACAGAGAGAGATCAAACAGACTCAGGAAGCGCTGAAGAAACACGAACAAGACATGAAGAATTACAAAGACTACTCAATAGAAGTGGATGAAGTCTATAAATGTAAAGAACCTGTCGATGAGAAACGATGGTGGGCGTTAGGGTTAAACTATGGAGGAGCTGTCTGCTGTGAAGTCTGTAAGGAGAACTGTCACCATCCATGCACACTGGCCCTGTATCCAAGTCACTGTGAAGTCATGCAATTCAAATGCACAGAATGCGACAAAACGTGTACTGTATCAGGCCATAAGAATGAGCTCTACTGCACGGTGTGTACTAAGAAGTGTCATGTATCCAAACACGTGAAAACAGAACAATGCACTAAATGTGAGGATAAGTGCAGTCATCTCAAAACACACTGGAAATATGTGACCAAGACCAGGAAAGTAAAGAAGGACATACAACAGTTGAAAGAGATGTATGAAAAGGGTAACGAAGACAGTGAGGAGTCAGCTAGCCTCTTGGAAACTCTCCAGAAGAGCATTGAAGACCAGAAAGAAAAGGATCAGTTTCTGGAAGAGTCTTTCCAACATGTTGTCAGACTGGAGAAGATCGCCATGAAGGTTGTTTCAATCTCCACTCAGGTCCACCTGGACTTCCTGATCGAGAAGATGAATGAGAAGGGAGACACAGAGAAGGTCATGAAACTGAAAATTCTGAAAAGTAAAATGGATGAAAATCCAAGAATCAAATCAGC
>CALSBZ010040362.1:0-11179 GCA_943591055.1 Gobionotothen gibberifrons
ACATCCCTTTATTCCAGAACCGCCACATCGTAACCGTTATTAGTGTAAATCAGTAATTTACATATATATATATATTATATATATATAATATATATATATATATATTATATATATATTATATATATAATATATATATACTATATATAATATATATACTATATATAATATATATATATATATTGTTGAGAGTTTTTCCTCAATAACCCTCTAATTAGTGCTTATTTATTGCAAGTAAGGAAGTTGTTGTACATGAGTTTTGGTCTTAATATGCTCTGCTCAATATGGGCCTAATAAGGCAGTAGTACCACAAGAATAGTACTTCTCCCATAATAACACTTAACAAATATGATATATTCGTATGTAACAAGACATGAAACTATAAGTGTTAATTGTGTCTAAATAACTTAAAATTAGGTATTTCTATCTAAGAACATGTTCCCTATTTTAAAGTGAAGTCTCGTTCCTAACCAATAAGCTAGTAGTTTGACTCTAATTAGGTATTTCTATCTAAGAACATGTTCCCTATTCTAAAGTGAAGTCTTGTTCATAACCAATAAGCTAGTAGTTTGACTCTAATTTAGGTATTTATATCTAAGAACATGTTACCTATTTTAAAGTGAAGTCTTGTTCATAACCAATAAGCTAGTAGTTTGACTCTAATTGACCTGAACAGGTTCCCTATTCTAAAGTTGCCTCCTCTTCACACTTTGTAAATACATTATAGCACACAACTACTGAAATTAACCTCAACAGCACATGAACAAAGTAGTCACACGTTGAACTGTCTGTTTTATTAATGAACCACTAAAGAGAGGTTCAGACACATACCAAAACATGTCAAGTTTCTCCAAGGCTGAGAACACATATGCAGCCTGTACTTTTTAATAAAAACAGATTTTGAACAGATGTTATGTATTTGTGATCATACTGTGTGACCTGCTTGTATGTACTTACACAGTAGGTGTACTGTTCTCTCTGTGTTGTACTGTCTCAGTGTGAACATAGATTAAACAGCCAGCCAAACTATTATGAGAGCCAGGGAATGAGCAGCCATGTTCCTTTATTGACTTATTAGCAGTCCACTGACATTCAAACGGAGTGAAACTATAAAAAAAAGAGGTTACAAGGCAATTAATGGTCTCATACATGCAAGTTTAACATACACAGATTAACACATAGGACCGCTAAGTGTAAACAAGGTAAATATACAACCCAGTCTCATGGCACTTCGTGTTATAGTCACGACATTTAATCTATTGATTCGTGTTCACCAACACGATTATCCCCTTTTTTTCGTGTCACACAGAACGATTTTAAAAGCAATGTATTTCTACTGGTAATGTGTTTCGTGCCTGCAACACGTCTTTTTCTCCGGTCGGGTCGTGGAAGACCGGAAGCTGTGTGGTTCATAAAAACATGTTCTTACTCAATATCAAGCCACAATTATTGCTTTTATTGTAAATCGTATCATTTCGGACTTTTGTTGCCGTCTGTGAGGAAAATAAATGGGGCTCAGAGCCTCAGGATACTGAAATCTGTATTTTTTAAAATCTTTTTTTCGTTCTAATTTGTTATTCTTTTCAAAATAACACACTGTTATTTACTCAACAACACACAATTATCCTTGTTTTTATTTATTGGTTTATTTCCATAATCTCTGGCTTTTTGGGCGTCCGTCAGGAACTGAATTTCAAAATAAAAACAACCGGAAACAGACGTAAGCATTTCGAGCGATTACCCAAGATCCTCAGCTATGGTTTAAGCTTGCTGATTGGATGTTTTAGCCGCAATGCATGTTGGGATTTGGTGTTTATATGATATGAAATCGGAAAAACATTTTAAAAAAAAAATAATACTTAATTCCGAGTGTTCTTGCTTTTCTCTTTGAAAGTCATCACATAACGGCATTGTAATACACGGTTCGGCTGCATTACATATTACAGATCTGCCGTAGTTCTTTATTTATAGAGCCCTGATGAGAAGACCTTTGGAAAAACTGGAAGAAATGCCGCCGAAACTGAATACTTGACGTGGATCATAAATATATCAACAATTAAACAACATCTTCAATTTCTCTTCACACAATACGTCTCCTTGCAGTATCAACACTAATTCGGCTGACTTTTACATTTGATCTAATTCGTAGATATGTTATTTCACCATAACGGTGCACAGCTGATATAAAAGGACTTTTACTGATTTTCTTTGAATATAAGAATGTAAATACTGAGTCTGAAATAATATAGCAATATGCTGTAAAATGATGTGAAAACATGAATAAAACTACACATCTTCAGATGGTGTACATACATAAGTGTCCTACACTAATAATACAAAGTTATTATGGCTGTGTGTACCTTGTGTGCACCGCCTAGTGGTTAAAGCACGTTATTGAATTATTGTTTTTATGTGTTATATTTGATGAAAAAAATATTAAGAGTGCATACTTTCATAGGGGGAACGTAGAAGGTCAATGATAGAAATATAGAATATAAAAAATCAAGAAGATACTATACGTGATCTCTACAATAAAACAGTTTAGTGCAGGATGTACAGTGGAGGAGGTGCAAAACAGAAAAACGAATTAACCTTTATTTAAACATTAAATAATACTTCAGATTAAGGTCTTCTTTTAAATAAGAAAAAAACGTTGGGGGTAATAATAATAATGGGTTTAATTTATAAAGCACTTCATATCTGACTTCAAATCCCGAAGTGCTACAGGCAGTGGGCATGAACAGTATAAAAACAATACACAACACGGTATAATTAAATAAAAAGCAATAAAAACAAACAATAAAAATAAAATAAAATAAAAGGGTGGTAATAAAAGGTCTAGGGAAAGGCTCTATTAAATAGATGGGTTTTGAGGCGTTTTTTGAAGGCCTCCACGGTCTGTGGTGCTCATGTGGTCGGGGAGAGCATTCCACAGACTGGGGGCAGCCGAGCAGAAGGCCCGGTCTCCCATAGTGCGGAGCTTAGTCCTAGGGGGTTTGAGGATGTTGGAGTTGCTGGAGCGGGTGGTCCGCAGGGAGGTGTGGGGGGTGAGGAGTTCCTTGAGGTAGGGTGGGGCAGTTCCATGGATGCACTGGTGGGTGAGGACGGAGACCTTAAATTCGATCCTCAGTTCCACGGGGAGCCAGTGTAGTGATTTAAGGATGGGGGTGATGTGATCATATTTGCGCACCCTCATCAGGATCCTAGCAGCGCTGTTCTGAATGTATTGAAGCTTCTGGATGCTTTTGTTAGGGATCCCGATGAGGAGTGCATTGCAGTAGTCCAGCCTGGAGGAGACAAAGGCGTGGACTAGTTTTTCGGCGTCAGACAGAGTTTGGCGATATTCCTGAGGTGATAGAAGGAGTTCTTGCACAGCTGTTTAATGTGGGCCTCAAAGGTCAGATGGGCATCCATTTTCACACCCAGGTTGGTGACTGTTGAGGAGAATAGCCATTATACAGTCTTTAATTAACTATTAGTAGAGAATAACGAGTAATGAATATACTTTATTACTCGTTTCCATTCATGTCAATTGCAGATAAATGTTTAGTCTTCTCAAGCACCAACTATCAAATATCTCTCCTGATTGTTGGCACTTGACAATCACCTGCCCTGAATTTTACTCTGGTGCAACTAAAGTCTGATTTAAGGGTTGTTTATATTTCACATCATTAATCAGAATCTGCAAAGTAACTCAAATAAATGTAGTGGAGTAAAAATACCAGGTTAACCTCTGAATTGTAGTGGAGTAGAATTACAAAGTTATAATGGGGGGGGGGGGGGGGGGAAGTTCGATTCCAGTTTTGGATAGTGTGGCGTGGTTTCGTTCCATTTCAAACAGCTGTTTGATGCTCGGCGTAAACTTGGCGCACTGCCACTCCAACATCCTTGAAGCTTGAAGATTAATCACGGGGACTGTAGTCCTAAACGATAGCTGGGGATTATGGGTAGTGTAGTGTCTTCGGCCATCCTAAACCTTGGGATCTTGGGTAATCAGTTCAGTGGCTGTGTATCGCAATGATGCTCGAAATGTCCCTTATAGGCCTGCGTCTGTTTCCGGTTATTTTTATTTTGAAATTCAGTTCCTGACGGACGCCGAAAAAGCCAGAGATTATGGAAATAAGCCAATAAATAAAAACAAAGATAATTGTGTGTTATTGTTGAGTAAATAACAGTGTGTTATTTTGAAAAGAATAACAAATTGCCGCGCACAGAGAAAAGTGTCATGTATTTTACATCATGCGATCGGCTCTCGTGATCGGCATGTTTAGAGAGCACCGATCGATTGGTAGAGAGTGAGTATCGGCCCATCTCGATCGGTGACTGATCGATCGGAGCATCCCTACTCTGTTTAGATAGTTAACTTTAGTCTAGTTATCTCAGTGGGTCTCAAACGTTTTGGTCACCATTTATGAGAATAAATCAAAAACAGTTATGAAATACTATAGTAAAACAAGAATACAGTTTAAAAGGTGAGTGATTTGTAAAATGTCCATAAAGAAAAAGAAAATCTGTTTACAGTTCTGTTTCATATGGGTGTTGAGAGATGTATCCATAAATTCCTTTTGCTCTCAAAATGCACCAGGTTGATGCATTTTAACTTCAATATTTAAAAACAAATCTTCCCGGGGGGAGCATGTCCCCGGACCCCTCTAGAGGAGTTGAGGACCCCCCCCCCCCACACTTATAAAATAGCACTTTACCTCTGCTTACACCTATATGCCATTGTATATGCCGTGAGCTGATTATCGAGCCTTCATTGTAAGAGTCGCCGGTACACTGTGTATGTGCGTATTCCACTGTAGCGCCCGGTACATTAATGGGAAACCCTAGTTACATGTTCAATACATTGCACTGCACACATGAACGTTTATTTTTTCGGTTCACCAAAAAAAAAATCACTCCAAGCTGAACTCAAATGTTGGCAGCCCTGCTTTTACTCTTCAGGTTGCATAGGGGAAATTAGTAGCAGTCTACTGCCATACTATTCAGTTCACTTTCTCCTACTTCCTGTACCCGGTTTCCTGTCTAACCTTCAGTACAAATTTCACAAAAATATAAATGTGCAAATATGAAACATACAGGTCAATATCACCTTGCTATTGGTAGCTGAACTGTCAATACCCCAAAACATATTCTTAGATATAAATACCTAATTTTGAGTTATTTAGACACAATTAACACTTATAGTTTCATGTCTTGTTGCATACGAATAGATTTGTTAAGTGTTATTATGGGAGAATTACTATTCTTGTGGTACTACTGCCTTATTAGACCCATATTGAGCAGAGCATATTAAGTACAACAACTTCCTTACTTGCAATAAATAAGCACTAATTAGAGGGTTATTGAGGAAAAACTCAACTAATGGCTTATTACTTGTAGAATATGGTCATGTAGAATAAGGCATTAATAAGTGTTGTATAATGACTAATAAAGGGCCAATATACTGCTAAGCATGTTAATTAACAACTAGTTGATGGTTAATTTGTTTACCTTAATATAAAGTGTTACCAAAAGCCAGATATAAAAAGGTACTCTCCTTCCGGTGAACCGGCGAGAGAGAAAGCGTTTGAGCTCCATACTTTTTCAGAAATAATTCTTGATGAGATTTGGAACATAAAATGGTTTCTGCTGGTAGAGAAGACACTCTTCTCTTCACAGAGCTCACCGCTTGCATGCGGAAAGGGGCGTGACCAGCAGCAGCTCTGTAACATTTAAAGCTATTCACCCAGAATCAGCACTTTTGTAACAGGGCTGAAATGGAGGGGTATGAGGCATGCTAAAAAAGTTGCTCTTAAAAAAACACTGTCAGAGTGTGCTCTCAGTTCCTATCCATCCTTAACCCTCCTTGGCATAAACACACTATTTAAAATATAATCTATGAATATTTTATGACTGTAGTAAATCACATGAGATGTAAGTGTTGCTCCTGAATGCATCCCTGACTCCAAACTCTCCTTAAGGTAATTCTTATGTAACGTTATGTGACATTGCCAGGAATCTCATTTTATTATTTTGAAACTTTTTAAGGAGGCAGAGAAAAGAAATAGAAGAATCAATATGTCTCTCCTTCAATGTCGATGGATACTGGCAACAGACTGGCAAGCAAGTATATGGGTTTAGTAGACCTCAACATTAAATGTCATTGGTTTGCATTGAAAAAACATAGGAGAAGGTGGATGTTTTTTGATAGGCAAGTTTCTCAGATGACCCAGCAGTAACCTCACACAGAGCCCAGTCTCCCTCACACATTATTATTGCACACCATACTTCAGTTACCTTTATTTCCTAATTCACTCGCAGGAGACAGTCTGCAGTCTCATTGTGTTGTTGTAACTGACGAATGGAGCGAATGCCTGTGAGGGTATTGGCACCGAATGACAATGGTAATTATTTGATTGTCTTAGCCCCGGGAAGCAAAGGATAAGCGGCGATTATCAGGAGATTGATTGTCCACACTCAGCGTCTACTTAGGTGCTTCAGAGACTGATCCAGGTAGTTTTTGCCCTGCATCATTATATATGCAGGGCATAAACTAAGAAGTGAGCTGCCACACAAAACCCCTCGTGTAAAAAAAAGACCTAAACATTCCAGATGTGTGTATCTCACATTGCACTGTCACTTTTATTAATGTATCTTTGCTTTTAAATGAGTGTTTTTAAATGTCATATCATAATACTTTTCACTCATTTTTGTAAAGCACTTTGAATTGTGTTGAAATGTGCTATATAAATAAACTTGCCTTGCCTTGCCTTGCCTTGCCTTTCTGACTTTTTCAATCTCCTATAACTTCTTCCTGGCGGTTATTTCGAACACAGACTTTCTCTTTCTGTAATGACTGGTCTCCAAAAATCTGTCTGCCTTCACGGCACATCTGCCAGCTGCTCCTTCCCATCTTCAAGACAATCCAATGCTGGATGGACTCGGCAAGTGGCTGGCAGGCAGAGGTGTGGATAAATGAGGTTGAGGGAAGAAAAGGGAGCGGGGAAAAAGGGGGGGGGGGGATGTGGATCGTATCCATCTGGCTTCATGAGGGCAAATTGTGCCTCTAGTTAAAACGGCATTAGTGTTTTTTGCTTTAATTTATCATAATGTTGAGAGCATAATGTGTTAGCTATAGAATAATTAAACCATCCGCCTTTAGATTGGTACCCCATCAGCATCACTTTAATATGCAATTCAGTTTGCATCCGGGTACGATCTTCCAAGAAAATTAATTCTCCTTTAAAAGTGGAAAGCCAACTCTCTCTGCTAATGAAAATATCCATCAATAGCTCTGAGTTGCTTAAAAGATGATGACGTCATACGCTCTCCTCCATATTGGCAACGTCATTGCACATTAATTTGCATAAAGCTTAGTTATTATGTCAGTTGCAGCAAAGGAAAACACACTATTTGCTTTTGGCAGAAAGGCAATACACTGTGATTACTCTGAGCAGCATTTGGAAAAATGTACAATCACAATATCTTTGAATGTCTTTGCTTTCCCTGCTGGTCTGAATACGTTGTTTAATGTGTGAAAACTAATCGGCAGGGACGAAAGCAATACATTTTTTGGCAACAGTGAGATCAACAATAATACCACTTGGAAACGCTAGTGGGGCAATATGGGAAGCTTCTCTTATTAAAGTCATAGCAATTAGTATAGAAAGGGGGGTCAGTAGTGATGGACATAGTTGTCATCAGACTCTGTTCCTCTTTAAGGAGCGTTTCATCTTTTCATGTTTACAGTCTGCAATTTTACTGTTTGAAGTAGTCTTACTGCTCTCACCTGAATGGTTTCCAGCCACAGCAGACAGCTCATTCAAAGTTAGCACAGTTAATGAACATAGTGGGGAATTGAGCAGCCAAAGAGTCATAAGTTTCCCTTAGGAATTAGTGGCAAAGGGAAAAAGCAGAGCTATAAGTAGAGCGAACATTATACTGCAATTTATAAAACAACTACATCAAGTCCTTTTGATGCCGTGAGAGACTCATCAGAAAGTTTCACTTGCAGATTTTTTCTTAAGATGTTTATGAGAAATTGTATGGATTTTAGTTCAAATCCCATGACCAAAATTGACGGACAAACAATATTTTACTTACGGCTGATATTGATGTTTAATGTTGAATTATTCTCAATTTCAGATTTGCATTTGACACTGATGATGACTCAATTCTATAAGATTTGCCTTAAGAAGTGGGTTTGCATCACTGCTCTAAACTGGTCAAAATGATCAAACAAATTTTCAGTAATGTTGGTGAGGCCTCCTCTTGTGTTGCCTCTCTGAACTCTGGCGTTCCCCAAGGCTCCATACCTGCCCCCTTTTCTTGTGTATATATATGTTGCCATTAGGACATATCATTCATAAATAAGCTCCATTGTTATGCAGATAACATCTAAATGTTTGTCCAATAATTTTTTTTTTAAATACAATAAAAAAGAAACTGTACAGTACGAAATATTTACAACCTTGTTGTGTTCAAAGTTTCTAACACTTCTACAGCTAAATGAAAACACATTTGAAACAGTTGTATTTGGTCCCACAAAGTCATACCCTATTTTGCTATAACATATTATCTCTCTGTCTGCACCCAGACACCTGGGTGTTTTATATTTCACAGTGACCTTTCTTTTGAAAAATGGATGGCAAGGTTATTTCAATCAAGTTTTTATCAGCTATAGATAATCTCAAATCTCAAGAAGGTCATTCATGCTTTTATTTAATTTCGGTCGGAATATTGTTATGTATTGTATTCAAGGTTAAGCAAAGAAAAAACGCACATTCCTGGCCTCCAGCTTGTACTGAACACAGAGCTCGGCTTTCAACACATACTAGAAGGCAATATAATTTCAGCCCTGCTTTAGCCTTCCTTCACTCATTACTTTTATTTTATATTACATATTTGATTACGAATTTACTGAATGCTTCGTAGGCACAGTTGCAGCTCCAATAAAAGCAATAAACCAGCTTGACTATTAAAAAAAATGGTTTGTGTTAACTGAAAAATACCCTGTCTCAAAGCATTCAAATTAATGAAATGAATCTTAACCTTACCACTAATGACTTTTTTGGTATTGTTAGAAACTTAGCCGATCTTCCATTGTTTTTCCTTTTTCCAGTATTTAAATCAACTTTGAATTGATTGGTTGATTAATCTGCTGTCACTTTGTTTCTCCAGAGTTGACAATACTTTCTCCAGGACCAGAAGCTTGTGGTGAGTCCTTCTCTTTTTTTATTGAAAAATAACATTATGCATCACATCATTTATTAACATGCTTGACTGATCCCGACATCCTCCTCCCAAATTCTGCATTTCCAAATTCGGGGTTATGCTGCAATACATGACTTACCACCGTTTTGATAAGTTATCTAACGTCACTCATCATAACGCAGAATGAAGCATGACTATAATTGTATGGACTGGCTCAATTCTACATCCTGAAGTTCACATTTAAATACATGTGTCGTGGCTTCCTTCCTTGTCTCTCTATCAAGCCATTAGACGCCTTAAACAGACAGTTCTAACTTGTTTCTTTCCTTTAAATTACTCACAGTTTGAAGGGTTGCTTGGCCTCCGATGGTTTAGATGATGTTGCGATGTGTTTGCTCAAAATAAAATAACAAACTTTTGCACATGCAACAAAGAAAATAGGCCTTTACAATATTCAAAAGAAATAAGCAAAACTCAAATAAAATAATAAACAATTTAGGTATTCTTTCTTTCTTAATAATGCTTATATAACTTCATAACTTAAAGGGTACTTGTACGATGTGTATGTGTAGTACGGTACGTGTACGGTTAAAAACGGTTCCTCTACGGCGTCTCTCAAACAGGTTGCCCATGACTGTGGCTTTAGCGCAGTGCGTTGACTACAGATGTCACAATTAGGTGGCCTTTCTTATAAGATAAAAATACTGGCTCTAACAACATGTCTTCCTGTTGTGTGCTGCAGCTATAAAAATAGTTTTCAATAATTGCAACCAAGTCCACTCGGCATCAGGATAGCCTTTGATTTTCCCATCAATTTAAAGCTATGTTAGTTATTTTAGCTTATACTCCAAGAAGTAATGTGATGAAAGGCGGCTTCCTTACTCGAATATTCTCATACGGTGCTTTTTCTTAAAATGAGTTTCTCACAATCTTTTCTTATGGCCTTAGACATTTGCATATGATTTAAATGGAGACAGTGGAGCTTGTAATGTTGCCTATTCGGCAGGAAGTCTCACAGCACGGAGAAGCAAATGTGTGGCTGTAAATACAGGTGGCAAGAGCAGAGAAATGTGACATGGAAGCACATGTGTGTCATACCAGCTGGTCATCTGTGCCATGCACACCTTTTGAGCCCTATATCAGAAAGTTACAAAGTATCTCTTTAACACGGGTATATATTTACAATAATTTATTTTATATATTTTCAATAAATCAATTTAGAGGGTATTCTTTTGTTCATAAGGATTTGTCCTTTTGTTTACAAAGCTCTCAGACAGCTTGCGAGCAGCTAGAAACATTGTGTTGCTTCATCATTATATAACAAATGTGCTACAGACTCCTTAAAAAAAGGGGCAGTCATAATGAGTCTGGAAAGGACAATGGGAGGGTTTACTGGAAAGGGGAAATTGAAGGTGCAAGGATGATTCAGGCTCATCAGAGGAGAATACACCCCCCTGACACCCGCTGAATTCCATTATGAGGAATCAGGATTTCTCTGGTCTGTAGTGCATGCTAATGGCGCCTCACAGCTTACTATCCCCAGTGCAGCTCTCTGATTGTAATCACAGAGTCATTATGACTTTTCCATAAGTAGCTGCACTGAGATTAAAAAGCCAAAGTATTGTTAAAATGGTTAATAATTTGTGTGATGTCTTGGAATTTCTTCTGCTCCAATCCAGGAGGTATTGTTCCAATATCATATATGGCTCAATGGCTGTAGAAAACGTTGTGACTTAATAAGGACATGTCTCAGTTTTACTTGAGTGTGACTCTCTCTATCTCTGTGACATACAGTATGTCATAAAGCTATTGCGTTAGAAACAGCACCATGCCGGTGATATTTACTACCGTGGCTTCAGACCCCAGTGTCTGTAAATTGAAAACTGGCTTTCCATGGACACCCTGCCATGTGCCACTGCTTGTGTGTGTGTGTGTGTGTGTGTGTGTGTGTGTGTGTGTGTGTGTGTGTGTGTGTGTGTGTGTG
>CALSBZ010040363.1:0-26580 GCA_943591055.1 Gobionotothen gibberifrons
CTGTCAGTCAAGTGTGAACCACGAGGGGCAAGGGCGCTCCCTTCAATTACAGAAATGGAATCAGATATGAGGCCTCTAAGGGAGGGTCGAGATTAGAAGCCCAACGATTCTCTAAAGAGCGATACGGAGCTTGAGGAAAGGGGGGGATCAGGGGGTGAAGAGGAGATGGTGTGTGGGTGAGACAAGAAATGCAAAAAGAACAGGTGAGGGGGAAAAGCGGATGATATAGGCGTCGATGTGAATGAAGGAAGAAGATTGGAAATGGAGAGAGGAGGGAGGGAAGGAGCAGGAGAAAAGGTGAGAGGAAATGAAGAAGGACTGGAGGGTAAAGATACATAAAAGGTTATAAGTGCAAACGGGAGAGAAAACGGTTGAGGATAAGTGGTGAGTGGAAGATGAGGACCATTTCGGATATAAAGAAGCAGAGAGGGAGAAGTGGGTTGGCAAAGGAAGATAATTGTAAGATGTGCTGAAAGGTTTGAATGTCGTTTCTACAGCGCTGCCCGGATCCATTTGAGTCCACGGAAAGAGGGCCCTGTTTGAACCCACATGGATAAAGTTGAAACCAAACTAGTACTTTTGCTCATTCCATCCCATTAACTTGTAATCCTGTTCACTTTATTCCGCTCTCAACCATTTTTCCGAGCCTACCGCAGCTTTTTTAGATTGATTTCATGTCCTCGAGGCAGTGCCTGCTCTCAGAACATGTCGGTACGTTTTAAAAATCATCTTGCAATGTTGAGTTAACACTGCTTCAGAATAAGAATCATTCACAGTGAACATTTAGTCTGGCACTTTTTTTTTTCAAGAGTGCCGTGACCCTCAGTTGGTTTCTTGGTGTCACAGTCGGATTCAGAAACAATTCTTAACGATAATTAGATAAATATGAAAGGGGTTATAGTTTCTGGCTTTCACTTAAGTGCACTGTACACCAAAACCATTAGCTTTCTGAAATACAAAGCATAGCTGGCAGTTATGCAAGTAAATAGTCTTGATCAGGGTCACAATACAACTGAATGAATCAGTGTGTGGGAGTACGCAGCTACTTTATTTGAAATATCTAATCGTATTTACTTGGAGGAATGTTTTCAACCAGTAGGACAGTTATGAAATCAAAGTTTATTCAGAGACCGACATCACCGGCTTAATGTCTTATGTAAACCAGATTCAATGATATCGAGTAAAGAATGTCAGATCATAGGTGAGTCTTCGCAATGAAAAACCAAGTTGTGTTGGTTAGTGTTTGTTTGCCAGTGCTGGAGTACGTTGGGTAGGAAATATTTACAAAATACCTTGCCTTTTTCTCAATTGTTAACTATCCAAAATGTGACCAAAAGCTTGCCTTATTGAGAAGACAAACTACAAGATTATTCTAGTGCAGTGCTTCTCAAAGTGTGGTCCGCGGTGGTCCGTGAGCGCCCCCTAGTGGTCCGTGAGTATATTGGTAACATTTCACATTTTTTATAAATAAATGAATTTAAGTTTTCCGCACTCTCACGGGAATATCTCCGCAATGGAGCGAGGTTAAGTTTCACTTTCGATTGCATGATATAGCCCAGCGCAACACCTTCGTCACACATGTTGCCACTTGTTTGTACCATGTTCAGGCGATTTGTAATCTGTTCTAGAAAAACGATGTGATTTTTGATATTTGTGGAGTTAGGTGGTCCGCGAGTGTTTTTGTATTGGTTAAGTGGTCCTTGGTATGAAAAAGTTTGAGAAACACTGTTCTAGTGTGTTGAATGGTTCCACCTTTTCCTAGGATTAACATACCTTTTACTTATGACATAACATTTTGTAGACTTTACGAATTGCAATTCTTATGTGAATTAATTTCCCTTTACTCGTGATTTTGACCTCACTTCCATTTTTAACAGAAACAATCCATTTGACTTTTCACATCATGCACTATTTTTGTCTCGTCAGGTTGAATTCCTTGTCACTACAGACTTGGAAAAAAACTATTTTAAGTCAAATGAATGATTCAACGGAAAATATATATTTTAAAACTGTTCTCTCAATTTGTAATACTTCCATTAATTTAGCCAAAATCATCCTTTTCCTTGTTCATTTGTATCCTCAACCTGCTTCATCTTTTTCCCTGAGACTTCCCAAAATGCCATCCTCTACCCCCGGAGCGTGTGCTGCATCCATCTGTTGGCTTTAATGTGTGTTTGAGATGAAAGGAAAGCTGCAGCCTAACATCAGAGAGGAAGATTTTCCAGTTGGGAAACAGTGGGTTTGAGCCCCTTCCTCAAATTGCGGCTGCACTGCACTCTGATATATTGAAGCTTCTGTCAGCACATACATTGGCATCTTTCCTATGATGGATATATTCTCTCCTTCTTGAATATTGGTGCGATATATTGAGTTGAGAAAGAATCCCTTTGTTCTCTGACCCTCAGGGGACCGACACCGCCATCGTCTTCTGTCAGCACGTCAGATAAATGGACAATTTTCTGCAATCAAACACAGCTGTAGCTGAAAAATATCTATTGTGTGATGTCTATATTTGCCCTGCATTCGGGGAATGAACAGAAATACACCGCCGCACAATATGACAACATGTGCCAGGGTCCAGGACTCGGGATGACAGTGTTAATTACCGTTTTTCATGATGTTCTCACGAGGTGTAATTTCTTAAAGCTCAAACATGATGTGGTCCACTTCTCACTTATTATTCATCTGCTTTCCATTTCGCTGGCAGTTATATAAACTGCTACTATAATTACACAGCGTCGCCTTGCTTCCAGGGCATAGAGCAGTACATAAACAAGCCTGATCATTTATTACTGTAACATGTCTGGGGATGAGTCACGGTCCTCTGCACGCAGTGTGGTGTAGGGAGTCATATTTATATTTACAATAAAGAGAAAGTTCACACCTATTTGTCATCTGAGTGAAATATGTCTTACTCTGGCTTTTAAAAAGATGAGCTGATTGTTTTTTTTAATAAATACAGACAAATGGCATCTTGCAGCTGTTTGCACTGATTTCTCGATGTGTGTGTTTGGATGATATCTGTCGTGAGTGGGCTGAATGTAAGTGAGGGCAGGGCACCTGTCTAGCATAAACAAGCTGACACACGCACTGACAAATTCACAAGTCAATCTACAATGAATTCAGCTTATGAAATAGTGATGCCACTGCCAATAGCATATGGGCATGGTGAGGAGAATCTAAATCAGCTGCAACTGACAAATGAGCTCATTGAATCTTGTGGCATGCATTAAGCTGTCAAACAGCTTGATATCAGGCTGTTACTGTTTTACAGCACGTCCAGTTTGGTAGTTTAATCAATATCACCTGTCAGATCAGCCTGCAGAGCTCTGTGGCTTAATCGCATCGCTGCTGGGTTTGGTTAACTGTAACGCAAACTAGTCAAGTTCACAACTCCTAACAACTACTTGCTTACAGTCAAGATAGTGGCGACGTCAAACGAAATATTCTATCTCTATTCTTCTTTTACATTACATTGCATTTAGCTGACACTTTTATCCAAAGCGACGTACATTCGACCAGGAAGATACAACCTTGAAGAAAACAGAATCATATAAGTACATCAGGTTTCATATAGCCACAACAAGTTTTTTTTTCTTCTTCAACATTTCTTCTTGAATGGTGCCTCACTTTAATGGATAACAATATATGGTATGGAATTAACCTGCAAATGCTCTTGTAGAAAGAAATGCTTTTTTTTTAGCCTCGCCATTTGCCGACAATAATGTTTGCTATCTTACTTGTGGCTTCTAAAAGTCGATTAAGAGTAGTGAGAATCAGCAGTCAGTCAATAATGGTATACAATTGTGAACCATGAGATGTCCTTGAGCATACATTCATAAATGTATCTAAAAAAATATAAGGCAGTTGTATGAAAACATAGCTGAAAACACACACAAACAACCGAACAACACGACAATAACAAGTAATTGATAAAAGTCTCCAAATTCACTGCTCTTAAGATTCATTCTGAAGTTTAAACTGCCAAACATTGAAAGTGCTAAAATCAACCCCCAAAAACCAAGAGCACAACATCAAGTACGCTATTTCTTCTCACACTGTAACCGTTCTTTAGTTAAGGTAATCAGAGAAGCTGTCAGACACTCACCCACAGCCTTCAGGGAGGCGTACTTGTTGAAGTCCTTGTTTTGCTGCTGCTGTAGCTGGAGCTGCTGATGCTGTTGTTGTTGTTGCTGCTGCTGCTGCTGCTGTTCGTAGACGTGAGCCAGCTGGTTGAGGGCCGGGTAAGGGTGCTGCTGGACCACGTTAGAGCCCACTCCCACGTTGTTGTTGATCTGACCACCCTCTGTGGGAAGGGACACGTGAAAAGACAAGGTTAGAATCAGGTCTAGTGCGAGCGTTGACAGTTTAAAGCTCTTACATAACACCCTCCTTTTTCACACTGTAGAATCCGCCAATTTTAGAAATGAAGCTCGACAATTCTTCCAACATCCATTCATGTCGGTAACATCAGCCGATGGACTCTTGCCATCGTTCTACAGCTGCAGCCTATTATGTCGTGCTGCCTTATACACATTTGGACAGTTACCAGAGAGTATATATGTAGGCTGAAAAGCTGCACCTGCTGTCATTGACATCCGGTTTTACCATCCATTTGACCCTGCATGTCAGTACAGTTGTATGACGGTTTTTAAGCTGGAATAATCATCATCAGAATTCACTGTATTGCTGAGTTGACATTATTTTATGTAGATTGACTAAGATGATTAACAGCTACCCAAACAAATAAGTTTGAAGTGTTTTATAGAAACTTCTTAAATCCTGGTGTGAGGTACTGTGAGAAAAGTCTGAACACTGTGTCCTTAATAAGCCCTCAGTCGAGAACAAGGGTTCAAAATGTTCAAATTAATAATTTAAATGAAAGCCAAGGAATTCTCACACTAAAAGTTTGTTTGATTATACAATTAGAACTACCTAAATTAATTAAAAATGTAATAAACTGACTAAATGTTTCTTGCTTGTAAGATAATGTTTGTTTGGGAGGCGTCTGGTGCAGTGGGTTGTGCGTTGGTGTTCGGACCAGGGAGTCACAGGTTCAAACCCCACTGCAGTCAGCATGTCGTTGTGTCCCTGAGACACTTCACCCCAAATTGCTCCTGTGGGGATTGCCCACAGTATTGAGTATATAAGTCGCTTTGGATAAAAGCTTGTAATGTTTCATGTTTTTTACTAGACAAACTATTCCTAGAACGCCAACCAGATGGAATCATTTGATCCTCGGTGTCTCCCCATATCCCCTTGACGGTACAGTACTTCTATAGGAACTATCAGTCTATCTTTACAGTGCTGACCTGGGGTTAATTCCACAGATCTCTCACACGCAGACACTTCAGACATTTCCACAGCACCAATGTTCTTGGAACGTGATTGTAACGTTTGGCCAATCTTTTGCACTCAATGCTTCAAATGTGAAAATGCTCTGCAATCGGAACCCACTGCTGCTCTCACTGGAGATTCACTTCTGCATTTCAAATTGATTTGACTTGTCTGCATGGTTGACAGATTCTGTACTCTGCATTTTTAACATAATCTAAAATACATTTGACCCTCTCAGCTGAACTCTAAACTGAAGTTCTAACGTGACGAGTGTCAAAGAATATTTCTGTTTTTACTCCTAAGATATTTAACCTTTTCTGTGTGTTGACGTTTACGATCAACCTTGCTCCTCATCTCCCGTAAGGAATGTGATAATGCAGTCGTATGTTGATACTATAAGTTTTATGGCTTGACCTAGCGGACATAGGGAGTTTTACGACTGTGAGAACGCTGGCTTCTAAGCACCACGGATGTCAGAGACAGTCTCCAGCTGTTTAGTCTCTCCCCAAATATGTTGTTTACTCTCTCTGAACTAGTTAAAAGGTCTATCCAGACACAGGCTGATCAGAATTGACATGGCAACCCACCCGTGCAGTCAGAATCTCTGAGGCTGTGTGACTTGTGATATGAATTCTCCGGCCGTTATACTTGTGAATAAACATCATTGTTTGACATCAAAGCTCCAACTCTCCTCGTGTGTCTCTCAATCAATCAATCATGAAGGGTTCCTTCATGTTCTAGCACATTTTAAAAGTAGCCCTCTCAACCAAACCACGGTTGATTAATGTACAGATGAAGCACTTAATTTCGGACAGTTTGAAACGCGAGGGCAGTGATTGGTAAGTGGTCTGCCCTCGCTCAAGGGAAAGCCTCCAGCTTGACTTGAGACCGCCCCCGTTATAAATAAATGTAATTATAATGAAGCCAGCTGCAATGGATCATTGAAAACCTGAAATTGAAAATCTGGCAACGCCCTCTTGGAAAATAGTGGGAGGGCTTGACCTTCCTCGAAACTGGGCGTAGGCAGGAACAGGTAAGCTGGAGTCCGAAATTAAGTGCTTCATCTGTATGAATCAGCCTTAATCAAGAACCGCACCTTAAACCGCCCTCCTCTGTAACATGCAGACACCAGATGGCAGGATATGTAAGGACAGATTTGAAGGGCGGCGCCAGAAGCTCGACGGAGTTGTACGAGAGCGGCGAGGAAGTGTAGCAGAACTGCACTGATCTGACTTTAAAGCACAGACGAATGTTAAACTGTGTGGGAATTCAGAGGACAGCATTGTTCTCTCGCTACGCTGAGTCTTGACGGATAATTGCAAATTCCTGTTACCGAAGGCGAAGGTACCCTCGCTAAGTGAAACTGTTAAAAGCCCCAAATACTGCCACTTGATAATTGGAGAAGTACGAACAAGTTATGAGACGCATGAGCTGGAGAAAGGAACAAGAGGGGGAAAGTTAACAACAGGGGAAATGAGAAGGAAGAGGTTGCATAAGAAATGAAGAGAGGTGTGTAGAGCCAAATCATTCAGGCAGAAAGTTAAAGAATAACCAAGGACAGTAAAAGATGGACAGTCTCAATATACCCTCTGTCTCCTTTCAGCCCTCTTAGGTGTCCCTACAGATAGCCTTCTGTTGCTCATTAGAAAATAAAGGGGACCACAACCCAACAATATAAACGTCCTCCTCCATCTTCTCAGTTGTATCCCAGCGGTGTACAGTCCAACTGTTGAGCAAGCAAGTTGTGCTGTTACTAATGAATCCCTTATAGTCCTGGCAATGATTCGAACCACACGTCCTGACGAGGTAAAGAAAGAGAGAAGAGGGTTGGAGTGCCAGACAGCGTGAGGCCGTGCAGAGAAATGAACACGAGACAAGATTCCCCAATGTGAGGAAATGTCGCATGGCGCTTGGTGAAAAGAGAGAAAAAGGACACATGTAGGTTCTTATAGACATCTGGCTTACAAAAGGCTGTGTGAATGGAAATGGCATTGATCCACGATAATGCTGAAGCCCTTCTCTTTCATGCATCTAATAGAATCCTTAGTCAGCCCCGCCACGGTGAACGCCCGTCCTCTTCTTCGTTTTATCCTAGGAGGCCAAAATGGGCAGCACGAGGTCACCCATTTTCTCATCTCATAATGGATTTCGCCTGGTTTCAGAGCACAATCGCACCATTCAATATCCTATCAAAGCACTCCCCTTGTTTTCAGGAATGAAATGGTTTCGTAGTGAGACGATGAACACACACACAAAACACTACCTTACGTTTGTACTGGCAAGTTTCAAGGCTTTTATTGTCATGTGTGCATAGCTACAGTGTGTTTATGACAATGGAGTGGCGAAGTCCCGCCATTCTACTTCCGCCCCATGGGACCTTATTTCTGAAAAAGTATGTATTGAAGTCAATGGGGAGAGAAAGATTATCTTTCGATCCCGTTTGAATTGTGCCACGAATTACACATATGATGTTTGTCAATCTTAAATAATAATTTCCACGTCAAAAAAGTCACAGTTTGTCGTAAAACTGTTGAAATATAAGACTATGAAAAATACGCAACTAGAAAGACTACAAATCCCAGAATCCCGGTCCCGCATGCTGGCTCTTAGGAACCGACTAACTCCCCTTGTGTGTATGTACAGCTCTCAACATGCCCAGACTTGGAGTGATGTTCACCTCTTTTAATACTTTTCACCTCATTCTGAAAGAAAGAAGTGAAATGTGCCAACGTGACGGCCGTCTTGGTGTGTGGTGCGAGATGGGAGATGTAGTTCATTGAGCGGTTTCACACAAACAAAAGTGTTACTTCACAGTTTTACGACACATTATTTTTTTTTACTTAAAATTATCTTATCTTAAATTGACAAACATCATATGTGTAATTCGTGGCACAATTCAAACGGGATCGAAAGATAATCTTTCTCTCTCCATTGACTTCAATGTATTACTTTTCCGAAATAAGGTCCCATGGAGGTCCACCGGAAGGGGAGGGACTTCGCCTCTCTATAACAATCTTAGGTCACGGGCTCCTCGAACAGTGCAACACAATAACTCAGATAAAATAGTGCAAGTAAATAAAATAAAATAGAATATAACAGAAACAGTGCAGAATAGTCTATATACAGTAATTGGAATCTAGATTGTGCAAATGCTTAATGATGTGGATGTATTGTAATCTGGTCAGATACATATGAAATAGTCGAACCAGAGGGACTACAAATACAATGTGTTAAACTGGACTCGTGTCTGCTCTGCCAAGTTGGCTGGCTGCGGGTGTGACAAGCTGGCAATTCAAATGACAGCCTCGCTGCGGCTCAGATAAACATCTGGTTACAACCGGGTGTGTTTTTCGAGTAATATTTGGACATTTGTGAAATACACTACATATTCGCTTTCTGGCACAAAGTTAGATGAGAGGGGTGATATCATTCTGCTGGTCTCATTAAACAAACGGCATTGTCAAGTATGTTGGGAGATTGTTTCCCATATTACGTTTGATGTTGACTTATCACCAGCATTTCTCAGGTTGTCGTGGAAGTCAACTTTATTGTCAATCTCAAAATATGTTTGCATTTAAACTTTTCATTGATCAGATAACACATTTTTTACATCTGGAGGAAATGACATTGGAAAAATATAATCGTGGACATATTTTTCAAGCTCTGTGGTTGCCATGGTTTTCTTATTTGGAAAATATATCTGAGATATGACCAGGGATGGAATGGTGCATTCTGAGGCTAGTTTTCCTGACGGCCGGAAATACTAGTTGTGCTGTCATTGTCTACATTGTCGCTGTATTGTATAATTCATTGTATAATTATTTGTTTGTTTTACTTTGATGTTTTATTTAATTTATTTAATTTATTTAATTTATTTAATTTATTTAATTTATTTAATTTATTTAATTTATTTAATTTATTTAATCTATTTAATTTATTTTATTTTATTTATTTTATTTTTTTTATTTTTTTTTTCGTTTTATGTTTATTTTCGTGGCTCTGTTGTTTAAGTTATATTGATAAGCTTTTTGTTTTGTTTTGGTTTCGCCTGTGTGGGCATGTGCGGGTGGACGGAGGGAGGGGGGAGTGTAGTGAGTGTACTGTGGTACTGTGATATTACAATATAAATGAAATGGCATCGATTACTGTACACTATAATGAAATAAAAAGACTTGTAAAAAAAATATATAAATATGTTTGTACACACAGAGAGATCGAAATACTGTTTCCCACAGTCCCGAGGTATAAAAAAACTCACACATTAAAATGCAAGAACACTCAATAATTTACAAAAAACCCACAAAATAACCGTTTACTTCAAGTAAGCAGGATATATATATAAAAAGATGATGTACATAGTGCAAACATGTCCATAGGAAGATGGTGAAACAAACGTTTCAGTCCAGATGTTGCCATGAATACCCTCTGCTCGACCCAGCAGCTGCATTTTAAAACCAAATTTCACAAAGGCTTAAACAGAACCGGGATTCATACAATGGATTTGCTAAGAGGGTTACAGTACAATAGATGTACTCGTGGATTTATTGGAGACATTGCAAGCACGTTATACCAAAACAATATTAAGCAATCCAGTCTACGAGACTGGCTGATAGTTTGAGCATTCTTTGCCAATGTCTCTGTATTGCTCATGCATAAAATCCACGACAAAGATTAATGCTGTGTACTGCTGCTCTCTGCGAATCACACTGTCCCAACTCTCTCCAATATTTACTCTAATTCTCTTCAGAGTGGAACAATCAACAATCTTCTCTCCTCCGGTTCTCTTTGCTTGCAGAGTGCTGTAATTATTTCAGGTCTGTCGAAACACTGTGTTAGCACTCAGTTGACAAGGGTGACAAAGATGGCCAAAATATGTAGTATTGTCGCCTCGTGCATTCTTGATACTGCTCGAGGACTTTTATGCAAATACCCATCCTCCCTGCGCTTTGTTCTCGGTGAAAAGGATCGCACACAGAGCGAAAACAAACACTCTGATAACATCACACGATTCAGCAGGATGACTGACAGCTGTCCACATGACGACGCCCATCAGGAGGATGAGGGGGATGAAGGGGGAATCTGATGTCGTGGTCAAAGTGCGTCATCAAGCTACACCCTGATCCTCTGAGGTCACTGCCGTCTTTCAACCATCTCCAGTGACGGATCGGATTAGCTTCTTGCTACTGGAACATTTCCCAAAGACTAGCACAGAAGAGAACTTTAAAGAAAGGAAAAATAATTGGATACAGTTGGGGCTCAGTTTGACAAGCAGTGAGCTAAACTAAAATCCCACAACAGTACTTTGTAGGATATCAGCCAAACTTAGTTTACACTGAACATGTTTACAAAGCTTTCATAATGTAATTGGCACAAACAAACTGCCCTGAAACAGAATAACTATACATTTGTAGCTATACAAACGTAAAGCCCATTGATAAAGCCAATGTGTTGATTAAGAAACCTGAGAAGTTGAAGGAATCTGAGAATAAAAAATGCTTAGAAACCTCAACCATGGATCTGTTGTATCAGTTATGTGGTGCTCTCGGAGATTAGCTGTTGTATAAGGAGCAGAGGTTAAAGGCCATGAGGTCAACACAATCAATGAATGTCATCCTTGCAGTGTGATTGGACAGAAAGTATTGTGTGTAGGACAAAGGCCAGAAGACTTGTTCATCTGGAAAGTGATGGATTGGACTGAGGGTGGTGCGAAGGGTGTAACCTGCAGTTCTTTCTGGATGGTTAAGAGTTTTACCGTAATATTGAATTCCCTCATTCATTTGTCCCATTTGTTCAAAGACTTTTCAAATGAAAGATTGAAAAGGCATTTAGAATTCCCTAATGACATTTTGATAATCGGCTCTTGGGACTCTCTAAGTGCCTACAAAATAAAAGACCAACGACGGATGCTTGGGAAATGCTAATCCAATCGTATTACATCTCACTAAATGTTGTTTGCTTGCTTGGTTAATTTCTTCGAGTGGCAGTTTTCCACTTGCATGCACTCCACACACTGGTCTGTGACTGACCTCTAGTAGCCGTGCTGGGTGCTATAGAGAGGCGAATCTACTTCCGCCCCGTGGGACCTTATTTCTGAAAAAGTATGCATTGAAGTCAATGGGGAGAGAAAGATTATCTTTTGATCCCGTTTGAATTGTGCCACGAATTACACATATGATGTTTGTCAATCTTAAATAATAATTTCCATGTCAAAAAAGTCACAGTTTGTCGTAAAACTGTTGAAATATAAGACTATGAAAAATAGGCAACTAGAAAGACTACAAATCCCAGAATCCCGGTCCCGCATGCTGGCTCTTACGAACCGACTAACTCCCCTTGTGTGTATGTACAGCTCTCAACATGCCCAGACTTGGAGTGATTTTCACCTCTTTTAATACTTTTCACCTCATTCTGAAAGAAAGAAGTGAAATGTGCCAACGTGACGGCCGTCTTGGTGTGTGGTGCGAGACGGGAGATGTAGTTCATTGAGCGGTTTCACACAAACTGTGTTACTTCACAGTTTTACGACACATTTTAATTTTTTAAATTGACAAACATCATATATGTAATTCATGGCACAATTCAAACGGGATCCAAAGATAATCTTTCTCTCTCCATTGACTTCAATACATACTCTTTCAGAAATAAGGTCCCTTGGAGCTCCCCCGGAAAGGAAGGGACTTCTCCTCTCTATTGAAAAACATTTATTGTTGACTGCTGATGTAATCCTGTAACTGGATGTAATCCGGTAAGAGGGGTTTTCGTCAACAATAGCAAAGAGGGAAACAAATCCCAATCATTTCAATGAGCTGCATTGGTTCATCAGGGGGTTCCACACATTTCAAGTTGTTAAACGCCGCTCCTGCCAAAAACCTGTGTTTATTTGAGTGGGAGCTCGGTATACAGCAATGTGTGTGAGGTAGAGTAATGTTTTCAAATGAAAGCAGTGCTTCTCCCAATGTATGTAAAGGTCAGAGTTGAGTTTAGATCTATTCCAGGTGGGAACAAGGTCCTACCTTTTCTCATGCAGTTGTTGTCTTGTTTCTTGTTTATATGTCTCGTGCAAAAGGCTTTAGCTAGTGCACACGTTTGAAATAGTAATATGTGTTGCTACCTGTGCACTAGTCAATTTCAATGGATGCAACGGCTGAAATGGATGTAAAAAAACACTCACAATTTTGTTTTACTTGTATAATAGAATCTCTCCAGGTACAGCAGGTTTCCACAGGCAGCTCACAGTCAGTTGAATGGCTGCCAGAAGGCTTTAAAGGTCACTGATTATGATTTTTCTCAGACCTCAATGAGATTGACAAGATGGACGTCTGGCCTTTAAGATTACTGCTTACCTTCCAGTATGATAGATTCATCATTTCCCTTTTGTCTTCTTTAAAAGAAGCAGTTTACAGTTTGACATCGTAATAGAGATTTTTGACGAACTGGTAGTGGAGATATCGGACGTAAATATGTCCTTTTCTCTTATACAATGGAATTATATGATACTCGGTTTGTACCAGAAAGTTATGGATCCAACAAACCCTGTTGTGCGCCATTTCCAGCCCACTCTCTTCAGGCGTACAAATGACACGACTTTGCCGTGCAATAGATACGCAGAAGTCAGTTTTTGCGTGCATATGATACTCCCACGTTACGCTTGTTGTGAACGTATCTTAAATGCGTTTATTTTCTACATATCTTTGCCATTTATTTAACCCTAACCCTAACCATAACCCAATAAGCTGCTGTGTCGTTTATTGCACCGCAAACATTCAAACTGTCATTGGAACGGCGATCAAGCCTGAAGCCACAGAGCTCTTTGTTTTAATGTTTGAGGTGCAATATCAGCGTATCATATGCACGCAAAAACGGACTTCTGCGTATCTATTGCACGACGTGTAAAGTCGTGTCATTTGTACGCAGACTGTGAGACCGGGTTGCATATGGGAACCTTTTTCTTTGTACCAAACTACACCCTTTAAGGCCTGCTCACAACACTGGCTAATTGTATATGTTGTGGTGATTGGCATTATTCACCCACGGATCTTACATCCATTTCAGCCGTTGCATCCATTGAACTTGACTAGTGCACACATGTGAACTATTGTTCTGCACGGACATTTTAGTGAGCCGGACTTCCTGTTTCCGCCGGTCTTCGCTTCCCGTCTATGAAGTTGTTTACATGTGTGTTTCCAGATGCTAAATAAAAGTCTAGCTTGTAGCTTTGATACCCCGCCTCCGACTCCCATCTCTCGGCACCACAATGTATATTTTAAAAGTAGCAGTAAATTGGCTAAATCATTGCTTTTGAAATCAATCACTGACAGGAGGAAACTGGGAGTTTAGGCACATGAAGCCATCACAGGGTGCTACTTACGGAGTCGCGAGTTAACAGCAGTGGATTTGATCATGCATTCAGTTTGAAATGTATGCCACCGTTTGAACCCTCGTTTCAGCGTGTAAAAAAACATTTACATGAATTCACCCTGCAGGGGCGAAGGCGAATGTCAGGATTACAGTAAGTGTGACCGCACTGATGAGACAGCGTGTGGATGATGAGCTTATGACCGGCAGGTAACAGACAGTGCAGTCAGCACAACATGAGTGTGCACTACATAGACCGCTGCAGAGGCACCGAAACACAGAGCGATTTCAAAGGCGCGTTTCTCTCCCCCGTGGGAAGCCAGACATCCAGCGTGAAGCAGCGAAGCCTCCCGGGGCCAACATGTGGTATCTGTGCTTTCCTCATGCCCCAGACAAGAGTACACTGTACACACTGAAGGGATGGAAACGGGCAACACATTCACCGTGTCCCTTATGCTGTACGTTGTGTGTGAAATATAAGAGAGACATCAAGCACATGTATGTAGGAGTGCTTCTATCTCCCGCTTGGCCCGGTTCCATCGCTACAGTGTAATTTTCACCGCTTGTTTGATTTGCCGTTGAAAATTGCGAGCAGCTGACTAATCTATTATTCCCTCTTTCTCCTCACTCTGCAAATGGATAAACCCTCTTCTTTTCTTCAGCTGCAAAACTGCCTCTCTGTCATTACTCAACCCTCTCAATCTCGCTCTCTTGTCATGGCAACAGTATTCTCTCATGTAGTATTTTGCTCTGCAGCACACGGCGAGTTCGCATTGTCCCGCAGTCACCCCGCGCCCACATATCAACAGGATGTACTGTACTGAAGAAGTCATTGTTATGCAACCTATGTTGTGCTGCCTGCTGCGCCGTCGGTCTGTCTGCTCATCTCTCTCCACTTACTCTTCGCGTGTCTGCTCGCCTCCTCTGAGCTTCTTCTAGGTCACATCCTAACGGCTTTGTCAGGCATTGTCAAAAGAGCCTGCATGTTTTATTGAAGGACTCGCTCTAGTTTGGTTGAAAGGCACATGTGTGAGTCGCCTTTGGGTACAAAACGAGCAGGATGTTGAAGTTGAAAAGATGTTGACTATATAACTCTGCAGCGACACTGAAAACCTGTGTGAATAGAGTCTCAAAATGAAACATGAGAAGTTCCCTTTTGTCCAAAGCAACTGTAAACATCTACGTGATATTAGCTCAAAACAGTAACATCAAAATGCATGCCCTACTAACATGCACTTTTCTCTATCTATAAAAGCTTTGAGAGCTCTTGACTCGCCTTGATCCCTCACCCTCACGGCCAGTCCACACGGCGGCGTGCGGTGACGCTTCAACGCTTCTGCCCATTCACTTTGAACGGGGTGACGTCACGTTTCGCCGAACTGCATTGTGGGAGCGAAGCGTAGATTTGCTCGCGACGAAAGTTGGGCAATGTTCAACTTTTGAAGCTTCGGCGGAAGCGTCAGCCAATCGAATCATATGCCAGTACAAGCTCTAGCCAATCAAACCGCGTGCTTGTGTGCCCGGGGCGGGAGATTCGTGTGATTGGTTGTTGGTCGAGTTTCAGCCCCCCCCTCGCCGGCAAGCGACAACGCACGCCGCCGTGTGGACGGGCCGTTACAGTACAGTATGTGACGGTCCACACATCCCCTGTGTGGGAGTGTGTGGGGTCCGTCACAGTGAAATGATAAGAAGGTTATGTGTGCGGCGGGGGAGCAGAAAGCTTCCTCTTTACTTGCCCTCCTGTCCGGTGTACAGTGCATATGAAGCTATGCATCTGTCTTAACCATATCTCTGTCCTGCAGCATGGAGGAAGGTGAGGATAACAGAGTGAGTAAAGTCCCCGCTATTGGACCACTGAGTTACTGGGAAATTCCCCGGGATCTGGGTGTTTGTGAAGCTGACCGTTGAGCGGCCCGACCAAGCAAGGAGGCAGAGGCAGAACGTCCAAATACAACCCGGTGTGGGCATTTATTCATCGCTGTGGGACATGATACACAGCCTCAATATGTCTCACGTGAACACAGTCAGCAGCAACAAGGATCTCACACACACACACACACACACACACACACACACACACACACACACACACACACACACACACACACACACACACACACACACACCAATCAAACCAACAAGACACAGGTGAGGGGGGAGGAGACACACGGGGCACCAGGTGAACGCAATCACCAGCAACAGACAAGACGGGAGGGGGAACACTTTTCAAACTACAACATAGACAGACAGACTAACACATCGACAGATCGTGACAAATAGATGCATAGATTACATGTATATTCACATTCTTCCTGTGCAATGTTTTTAGTGTAGAACAGATCAATATACTTCTTCAAATATGAAGCTATATTATCCGTAACGGAGGCCGAGATCTATGGCCCCAGAGATCACCTCCGTTACAGTGTTAAATCCCTTTTGCATGCTGGTTTGGTAAGATGAGGGAGTTTATGCGAAGACATGACAAAGAAAGGCACGTTTGGGCTTTAAAGGGCACAAGTGACTGGAGCGCAGACATTCATGAAATCTTTAAATATCAATAGAAACAAGAAAGTTGGCTTGTGTGAAAAAGAGCCAGGGAGAACAGAGCAGATATTCTCCCTGGCTCTGTGGGGTCTTTGCTGCCCGCTGGCTCTGTCAGAAGTAACGGGCAAGTTTGAGGTGAAAGGGCCAAAAAGCTCACAGATAGAAACTGTTTTACACGGATGCTAAGCCTGAAGGAAATACAGCTTTTTTAGAGCTGAGCAAACTGCATACAGTACAGCTGTTTCAAAGTCACTGGGTAGCCTACTTTAGAAAAGAGATGGACCAGTTACCAGTGGCAGGGTGCCTAACCCATTTTGATTGAAAGAAGAACTAGAACTGGATATAAATACGGTAGGTCAGGGTTAGGTGGTTAGCAATCAAGCACAAAGGCTACACAGCAATGGAAGACCAGCTGAAGTTAGCTTCTAGTTAGCTAAAAGTAACAAAATCAACGTGTAATTGTTTTTCTCCGGACGTTTTTCCTTGTACGATGTGAGGGTCTAAGGACAGAAAGGGTGTCGTTGTCTCATACTGATATTCTGCACAAACTGTGCTGTTGTATTTGCTGTTGGTATTTGTATTACATGTACAGCACTTTGGCTCGACCAAAAATAGTTTAAAAATGTGCTATATAAATAAAACTTGATTTGATTTGTAATTGTCTTCAATCCACACACATGGCATCTGACAGTTGGTGTCATGGAAGAGACATTTCTGACGACTCTTTGGGTAAGCTTGATTAAAAGGTTGGGAATAAGTGCTTTAGTTTGCAGGACTCTACTGTTTAGCGACACAGTTTCCAAGCCACAAAAATGAGAACTTTCATCATCACTTGGGGGCAAAAAAGCTAAGCATCTGCGAAAGTATAAAAGGATTTCACTTTATTAAAAGCATGTCACTGGCACCAGCGTTCAGTCATGTGCCCAGAAACATCGCCTTAAGGACTTGGGTATGCACGGTCATAAATAATATATCTCACGTAGCTTATCGCCTTCAGGCTGCTGTATGGCGTTCGGTGCACCACACTGGGTCTTCTCCAAAGCAATGTGTCACATCCTCAGCCTTATATACGGCTTTGTTTTCCAAACATTGTTCATCTCATTATCATCACCATATGCTGCTAGCTTTGTCTTCGCTCATTAGCACATTGACGCACTCCCATTTAGAAAGAGATAGTGAAAGAAGAGCGGGCACGATGGAGAGTGTGTCGTGAAATGCTAGAGAGACACTGAGAAATGGGCTACAGAGACATTTGTGCAGCCAACTGTTACAAAAGCTATCACTGAGTAATCCTCATGAGGGATGACCATTAAACAGATAGGAGTGCGATGCAGAGAAACCGTGTTATTGAAAAAGTCGGGGGAAATGAGAGCAACTTATCTACCCTTAATTTTCTCTAATCCTTTGAAAACACAATACCTCCCGTGGCCAGCTTTTTATGAAAAGAGCCACGTCATGCATTCCTCATTTCGAGGTGCTATCGATCTCCATTATTCCTCTCTCCTATCGACAGAGGAAGCTAAGCAACAAGATTCAACATCCATTTCCTTCTTGTGTTGTCTTGTCAAAGGACAATGTGTTGAGTCCCACAGGACATCGTTAAAGGTAGCGACTCAATCAATAATTAGATTTCTTTAAAGACCTGTACAGATGAAGCGCTTAATTTCGGACAGTTTGAAACGCAAGGGCAGTGATTGGTAAGTGGTCTGCCCTCGCTCAAGGGAAAGCCTCCAGCTTGACTTGAGACCGCCCCCGTTATAAATAAATGTAATTATAATGAAGCCAGCTGCAATGGATCATTGAAAACCTGAAATTGAAAATCTGGCAACGCCCTCGTGGAAAATAGTGGGAGACCTTCCTCGAAACTGGTCGTAGGCAGGAACAGGTAAGTGTTGGAGTCCGAAATGAAGTGCTTCATCTGTATAAACTAGAAATGTCTCAGTTCAAGGGAATTGCTTTAAAAGTATGGCAAGAAATAAGCAAGGTGTCGGCGTGGAAACAATTCTGATATTTACTATACATGTCCCTTGAGATGCGTCCTTTGAACATATTTCATTATTTTCCTTCCACTGCTACTGACACATGCTGTATGCTAGGACAGTTGCCGTTAGATTTGTATCCGTATCCAACTTCTAAACCGTAGCAGATGGGGTTATCCATTTGTAACGGTCTCATAATGTGTCATTGCAGCTGACTTCACACTCGTACTTAAACGGAAAAATAATCTACCTTGTGGCATCTACACTGCACGAGTGGATGGAAACAGCTCACACGTGAAGGGCGTTCGAGCAAATGAAATGCCAAACAACACCTCCGGATAACAAGACCCGTTTATCAGACGCTTTAAAACTATAAGGCCTGTGTGCACTGCTGCTGAGAGCTGACAGATGTGTGGGAGAAGCAGAACGGGCTCAAAGGGCTTTGGTAAGAAAAGCTACTGAGATCTGCAATTATATATCAACAAGAAATCACACTAAATTGACCTTCCTGCTTATCAGGCAGGCAACAAATCAATTAGCAGCATGATAGGCAATCAATAGTATATGCTAAATGATCAGAAAACAATCATGAGGGAATAGTTTATCTGACACCTGAACTCGGAGTATTTGTGAATACCAACAAACATTACATTTTTGCAGGCAATGTGGACTTTGAAGCTATTTCTTTTTGCTACTGCAATCACCTGTTGTGACTCGACAGTTATGTTAGGTCAAGTTTTTTACTCTAGTCTTGTGTTTTGATCTTGTCACTTCCTGTTTTTATTTTTGAAAGTAATCCTTCCCTCTCATTCCAGATCCCACATGTCCTGCCTTTGTGTGTTTCCCGCCCTTGGGATAGCTTGGCCCCCGCCCAGATAGTTTCCACCTGTGCCCATCCTCCTCACCTATACATAGCCCTTGTGCATAGACGGCGTGTGAGGCTCAGGTTTGGGAAGGCTAAATAACTTTTTTTACCTGACGCTGTCTGCCTCCGGCGTCTATAGAAAAGAGATCAACTCAGTGTGCGGAGTTTAAATCTCTCAAGTCATATTACAGGATAAAGGAAATACAGTTTGCCGTATGCAGAGAAGACGCTGACGTGTTGCACTTATCATTCTTATCACATCATCAATCAGATCATCGATCGTATAATATCATAATATATCATATATTTCCTTATCTGAGTCAGCTTCTCGAGCCGTATCTGGCCGTGCAACACTCACAGTGTCACATACTGTATGCAGAAGTATTATTTTAAGCAGCACATTAAGTTGACGAAACACTCGAGTCAAATGTAATTAAAGTCAGATCTACTCGTGTCTTAGATGGGCAGTGATATCATAAAACTGTTTCAAACACTCACTGGCTTGTATCCTGGATTATATGTTTAAGTCATGGATGTTTAAAGTTCATATTTGTCTAATATTAGTTTACTTTTCATTAATGTATGACGCCTACAGTACCCGCCGCCCCTGCCCTTGTGTTTCTTTGTCCCGTGTCAGTTCGTTATGTTTCATGTCGTGAGAACCTGGGCCTTTTGACTGCTGAAACTTTACTTTGAGAAATATACCTTTTGTCAAGTGAGTTTTGTTTTGAAGTACGACTTAGTTTTTGTTCTTTAACTACTTTCTATTTTTGGAAGTACGACTTAGTTTTAGTTATTAAACAACATTCTATTTTTGGACAACTGTCTCAGAGTCCTGCTCTTGGGTCCTGTGTCCTGTTTGGATCCTGTGTCCTGTGTCTCAGTTCATAACATCACCCTTGCATAACATAGATGAACCCAATGAGTTGCTGGATGCAGATTTTTGCAGAAGTCTGTGGAAAGAATTCAGCCATGGAACCAGATCAGTACTTGGATACACTAACCAAACATTGGACTGGTGCATACCTACAAAGAGTGGTAGCAGATCAGTTTGAATCCTGAACATATTCTTTCCTCACTACAGTATTCCCTCACCTGGCCCCTATGAGGTGTCAAATGAATATTCCTTTCTTCATTTTCTCAAAAAATAGATTTCAGTCAAGCTTGATTTGGTTCGTGCCTCGGCCAGTCGTCTCTGGTGTCTACAGACCGGGTGTTCCTCCTCATGACGGGGCCCATCAGTCACCGCAGAGAGGAAGACAGGCAGACAGCGAAAACAGAGGAACACATACCTGCTCCACTAAAGCACATGATTGACAACGAGGAGCCCCTATTCATCACCATGATGAAGCACCACTCGAGGAAATGGAGCAGCCACAATAACATCTGGGCCCATTGTTTTTCCTCAACGATCTTCTGTCTCTTCGCAGAAAAACATTCCATTGTAAGTCATGGCCTGATTGTTTGTGAATGTTTTTCCAGATCAAAAAAAAGTCTTAACTTATTCTGTCCTCTCTCTGAGTTAGAGGTCGTTTAGAGCTTCCTGATTGGCAGGAGGCTACCACTGCAGTACCACCTTGAGCTTTACTGTCCCCCCCCCCCCCCCCCCCCGCTTCATTCAGGGTTATGAGTCAGCAGCAGTGGGGCTGCCACTCCATCAACTGAGGGCAACATGCTGCTAGAGACAAAGTGAGATGGACGTGCAGGAGGCAGTGGGAGACGGGATGATAATGTTCTGTTTCTCCATGGGGGGGCTGACACCTCTGACAACATGTCAGCAGGGCCGACCCAGGACACTGCTCTCCAATGGTTTCCTGTCAGAACCTGTCCGGTAGTTAAGGTCTGTAAGATGGAAAAAGTATAGCAAAACGTCGGACTTATTCTGAAGGAATATAATATTGAGTTGCAGCTAACTTTTATTTTTTTAAAAGGCCAATATTTTCAACTTTTTCCCCATGCTTCTAATACGCCTTAGGACAATTTTGGATGGATTTCCATGACATTTTGCAGGCAGAAGATAAACCTTAAGATTATTTCCAACTGTTGGATGGGTTGTCTAAAAAAGAAATGATTTATCCAATACTTTTATTTTAGGACCAAATGCATGCAAAAGTATTGAGTTATATAACCTGTACTTTCTGTTCACTGCTAATTACAAAATGTTGGCATAATTATACGCTTAGCTAAGATTGTGAACCAACACAGTCTCAAGGCATTTCGTGTTATAGTCACGAAATTAATCTATTGATTCGTGTTCACCAACACGATTTCGCCATTTGTTTCGTGTCACACAGAACGATTTAAAAAGCAATTTAATTAATAACAAATTAGAAGGAAAGATTTAAAGATTTTAAAAAAATACACATTTCAGTATTCTGACACAGAACGATTTTAGAAGCAATGTATTTCTATTGGTAGTATGTTTCGTGCCTCCACCAAATAACAACAAATTAGAAGGAAAAAAAGATTTTAAAAAAATACAGATTTCAGTATTCTGAGGCTCTGAGACATTTCTTTTCCTCGCGGACGGCAAAAAAACTCAAAAATAAAAGGCTTAGGCTTAGGGTAAGATTTTGAGTAAGAAAACGTTTTTATGAACCACACAGCTTCTGGTATTCCAAGACCCGACCGGACAAAAAGACGTGGTGCAGGCACGAAACATACTACCAATAGAAATACATTGCTTTTAAAATCGTTCTGTGTGACACGAAAAAAATGGGAAAATCGTGTTGGTGGACACGAATCAATAGATTTTCGGGACTATAACACGAAATGCCGTGAGACTGGGTTGTGTGAACACGGTGCCATGATACCAAACATTACACCTGCCTAACATCGGCATGTCTTCACTGTGATTGTGTGCATGTTGGCATTTAGCTTGTTAAATGTACAGTATTTACAAAATACAATTTCTTTTTTTTAACATTTTCCTGTGTTCTAAGAAACATTTTAATAACCGACAATTGATAATGCCAATCTGATTCTTATCGGCTTTAAAATGATACATCAGTATCACATTAATCCAGCAGCCGAGCTGATAGCTGATAGTATTTAATTAAACGTGACCTCAGCATTTATTCCCCTGACGTCTTTGCCCTACAGTCGGCTCGTCTGTCCCCTGAGGAGAAGCTTCATGTGGAGAAGCTTTAGTCTGCTGCTGCACCTGGCCCCTGGGCTGAACTCGTGGCAGGTTTAAGTGTTGGGAAACACAGCTGCGAGGGGCTTCTCTCGGCCAGCGAGGACCAGAAAGGGCAGCGGGCAGATGTCGCCTATCCCTCAGCAGTCATGCAGCCAGCAGCAGCAGAGAAAGAGAATCGCAATAACAGCTGAATTCAGACAAATCTGGGAGTTAAATGCAGGCGCTAACGGGCTGCACTCCATCAGAACAATCTAATCAATCCCAGACTGCAATTAACCAGATTACTTTTATTCGGGGGAACAAAGAAAGGTCTTCTAGGTGTACGTGTAGAGAGCCGCAGTACCAATAACCCCTTGTTACATACAGCCTAGTATCGACTCGAAGCACAACAGCTCGATCACATGAAGCTTTATCATTGAACAGACGTCATTTGTTTTTGCTCTAAGACTCATAACTTCTTGACATTTCCGAAGTTTCCTTCAGAACATTACGTCCACAATGCTTTCTTTTCTTGTCTTTCTCACGTTCTCATGCCCTCCCCCCCCCCTCCATTCATGTGTGCCACAACACATCAAACACATCAATGATGAATGAGCCTTGCATCCATATGTGAGCTATATAATCTCTTCTAAAAACGAACCATTTCTGTTCCCTTGCTCGGGGTTAATCTTCAACATCATCCAGTGTTTCCTTCATGTGTTTTTCTGCGTGTGCTTCTGAGCTGTGAAAGCATAGTTTGCTCTAATTGAACGTGATGATGTGCTTTATTGTAGATGCGACATGGCTTCGCTAATAGGGAGAAAAGGCCTCGGCGGGGCCAGCTTGAGAGGCTCCGTGTTTAGAGTGATCTCACTGCCTCTGCTTTGCTGCCATATGTCTCACATGGTAAGCAACACACTCTCATCCGTGTGTTATTTATGTACCTGTTACCTCTTCCTCAATCCCTTGCTCCGTCTGTCCATCTGTTGTGAAAAGCATCGGGAGTATTTCACTTTCTCTGTAGACGGAGTGCATTTTCATTGCATCCCATACTTTCCCCCGATTTCCTCCCCGTTCATGGAAGACGTAACATTTTTGGGGAACGAATGGTCTTAAAGATATCTCCGAGTGGCCCAGAGGGATCTCGGCTCCAAGAGGGACAGATTAGCCCCCGTGAGTGAGTCTCACACTTCTGCATCCACAAGAGACGCCTCAGTGACGGTCTATTATTAGCGATATAAACTAAATGCGGGCATTTTGGTGGCCCCGCGCCGCAAGGGATCGACTCGAGCGAGACATCCATACTCCCTCGGAGAGAGACGGGGAGATAAAGAAAAAGTAGGTTACTGAAGAAAGACCGGCTTCATCTGTAAGCAGGGGCGGGGTGCAAAGTGTAAAGTGTGTGAGTGTTTGCCATACGTGTTGTATTTTCATTTCACTGTACAGCATTCGCATTTGACATTCTATTTTGAGCTCATCTTATCTATTGTACTTGTAAGGGAAACTTCTGTAGCAATGGAGAGTCAGGACTCAGAGAGACATGAGGAGAGTTGGAGCTTTGATGTCAAACACTGATAGTTTATTCACAAGTATACGGCCGGAGAATTCATATCACAAGTCACAGCAGCCAAAGGTTCTGACTGCACAGGTGGGTTGCCAGGTCAATTCTGATCAGCCTCCCTTCTTGGTAGACCTTTTAACTAGTTTACAGAGTCAAATCCACATATTGGGGATGGGCGTCAACACCTGGAGACTGTCTCTGACATCCGTGGTGCTTAGAAGCCAGCGTTGTCACAGTCGTAAAACTCCCTATGTCCGCTAGGTCAAGCCATAAAACGTATAGTATCAACATACGACTGCATTATCACATTCCTTACGGGAGATAAGGAGCAGGGCTGATCGTAAACGTCAACACACAGAAAAGGTTTAAATATCTAGGAGTGAAGACAGAATTATTCCCTCACAGTAACTTCTCCTGCATTGTTGGAGGAGCCTGCATAGCCATTGCATATAGCCCTTTGAACCCTTTGAGAAAGACGTTGGCTTAAAACAATTGTACAACAGAGATGTATATTGAGGCATGTGGATGCACATTCCCTCACGGGTGTTTGCACCCAGCGTCCATGTGTGCACGTGTGAACGCATTTGCCTTTTGTTGCATCGTGCACTCGATGATCTGCGGTAGCATTCATGCGAGGGTCCGTGGCGAAAGGCAGTAGCCCTGCAGAGTGCCAGTGTAACTGTCGGCTCTCCTGCTCCGCTCCGTGTCTTGGCAACAGGGAGTGTGAGGGAACCAGTGAGAGCAGACGCCTCCTTCTGCCTGACGAACGCAGCAGAGCGGGGAGGGAGGGAGGGAGAGAGAGATGGAGTCTGTGGGACAGCATGGGGGTAAGAAATGGGTCATAAGGAAATCCCCATATGGACAACCATGCACCCCACACCCACGGGCAGTGCCAGGAGGCCTCTAGAAACTCACCCAGAGCCCACAGCGAGAGGCACTGAGGGAACAAATGCTTGGCAACATATGCAGGGAGGGACCGGTTTATAAGGAGCAATCTCTGCCTCGATACAGACATTAGAAAGAGGCATGCTGTGACTGTTATGTGACTGCATGTGTGGTAGACCGGCGTTGCTTCTCAGTTTTCGATAAGGATGATTTTGTTGCAGATAGGTCTGCAGCTTCTGCTAATGATTGCTGTTTTGAGATATTTTGACAATCTAACAAGCATGGTGTGAGCAAAGACTAAATAAGAACTTCAGATCATTACATTACATTTAGCTGATGCTTTTATCCAAAGCGACTTACAATTACCAAGTACAGGGACATTCTCCCTGGAGTAACTAAGGACTGAGTGACTTACTCAAGGGCACACCAGTGGTGGTGTTCCTGGCGGGATTTGAACTCACAACTTTTCGATCTTCAGCCCACCTCACTATCCATTAGACCACCACTATCCCCCACCAGATCAGAGGGGCTTATAAGGAGAATATCAATAATCCTGCACAACAAATCCAGACCAATCCAATGAAACGTTGGGGTGTTATAGCTCAACAAGTCAACGATCAGGTTGGTGCTGATGTTAGCTTGAGGGGCTTTTGAAGTTTTTTGGAAATAAGACATAAAGCATCAGCGAAAACATCAATGAAGACTAATGGACTTGAGAAACTTCAGGCAGCTAATATCGGGGGTATCCCTATCTGTCTTCAAAGAATGTTCCAGTTGAAGGAGAAACACATGTCTGATAATCAGGAAAGTTGCCGGGTTAAATCATCCATAATCATCGTGCTGATGGACAAAGGAACCCGTCCCCAACCAAACGCAGAATCTTAAGGATGGTGTACTACATGTTTTCTAAGCAATGCCTAAATCATTTCATATGATGTCATTCTCTAAAGAACTAAAAAGGTGCGATAATCTAAATGCAATGCTACGGTTTTCACAGTAGGTCTGGGAGGCATGTGGCGCAGTGGGTTGTGCGTTGGTGTTCGGATCAGGGGAGCACAGGTTCGAACCCCACTGCAGTCAGCATGTCGTTGTGTCCCTGGGCAAGACACTTCACCCCAAATTGCTCCGGTGGGGATTGCCCACAGTATTGAGTATGTAAGTCGCTTTTGATTAAGTGACATGTACTGTACTGTAATGTAATGTAATGTACTGTAATGTAATGTACTGTAATGTAACGTCTACTGACCTGTTTTTGAAAGCTGACAACGGTTTTTTCTCTGAATTGAGTTTCTAAATCTTCAGTATAATACCCATTTTCTAGACCAACCCTCCTTCGCACATATAAAATCTAGTCTACCAAAGTCCGACCTCTGATAAGTAAGTTATCCAAGTTGTTAGATAGAGACCATTAGAGAAGTCATTGTGTTGAAAATGACATCAGTCTGAAGGTTAACACCTGAAAGATGTTCTGACACAACAAACACACACATCTGACATTATCTCCATCATGCACACACACATCAAACACATGCTCACACACATTTCAGCACTTGCATTTCATACCCATGTCTTCCCAAATGAGCTAAATCTAAACTGGTTAATTATGAGATTCATCGCTGTTAGCACCTGTTGGGTAATTAATGCCAATCACAGCCTTCTGGGGAGCAGAATTATCCTCCGTTAAAAAAACACAGTTCAGCTAGCATCTCTCTCTCTCTCTCTCTCCTCCTTCCTTTCTCTCTCCCCTGCTTATTACCTCCAACAACCTGTGTGCCCTGTGCCTGCTGTTAGCAAATCATCCCAGAAAATAAATAAGCACCGCGATAAACAAATGTGGCCATGGTCTTGGAATTGCATCAACCACAGATGGGCAGACGGTGTAGGAGTGTGGACGGTGCGATGGAGAAACCTGAGATGTCATTTAGCAATCAAAAAA
>CALSBZ010040371.1:0-17110 GCA_943591055.1 Gobionotothen gibberifrons
GGTCATCCGGGACTCATAGAACCGTAGTTACAGACGTAACTATCGTTTACATGCTTATTTATAGAATATGTGTGCGTATGCTAAGGTGGCGGTGTGGTGCTCGTGTAAAATGCTCGGTTTGCTGACAACGCCACCTGGGGGAGTTTCGCCCCCAGGAAATGACTAAAAACTAAAGTTATCCAATTTAATAAAAGGCAATCAGGTTCGTTTGAACACCACAGGCAGAGACAGTGTAAAGGATATTACAACAATGGCTATTTTATTTATACATAATTACATTTCTAATAATAAACAATATAATGTTCAAAAAGTTCTCCAGGGAGGACGGAGAAGGACAGTGCTGGGGCTTACCAAGGTGGCAATTAACAAAACGGGGAGGAAGGGGTCAAATCAAAATCACCCGTGACACTGCACACCAAACAAAACGGACACGTGAAGAACACCACCACCAGGGATTGGGTTTGCCGCCTCAAGCCCACAGCACCTGTCCGGCACAAGAGAAACAGTTAAAAATCAGCAAGATTATAAAACTCGGTTGGAGAAAGATAAACAAAAGGAAAACAACTAAAATAAACCAAATCTAAATAACCGTAAACAACAAACATGAGTAAACTAATTAAATCAAACGTTAACAAAAGAAAATAAACAAAATCACACAATTAACAAAATACTATAAATGTACTCAAAACATTAGATGCACCAAACAAACAGATAATCAAAAGGAATCAACTAAAACAATAAGTGTCCTTGCTATTCTGTGACCTCAAAACGGCCCTGGTGACAGTCCAACACGGAGGGGGGGGTGGAATGATGACCAGAGGTGGGGAGAGTGGTTACGGCGCCCCAACTTTTACAGCTAGGCACTGCCACAGAGCCCACCAGGAAGGGAGAATGTTTACGGCACCCCTAGAAAGAGGTTTAAAATGACTTGTGAATATTTAAGTTTATTGAATGAAAAGTTATCTATGGGGAAATTCATACATACCAGCCTGTGCGACCAGTTGCAGCCACAGAGCCCACAGGGAAGGGAGAGAGAGACCCAACAATCCCATGGCCAAATCCCACTGTGACATGAATAACAGTCAATACACCAGAGGAACCAAGCTGAAGGTGAGAAAACGGCAGACAACGGCAACTCACCAATAGTTGCAACACTGCAAGACCAGGGAGCCTCCGGCGGAGCAAATCCTCCTCAAAAGCATCGGGCGTCAGCTGCGCTAAGACAGAGTAGTGTCAAGCCGGGTGTTGCTTGTGCCCATGAATAAATGACAGAATGCAAGATGCTTTACCTGTCTGGTAGAGAGTGTGATGCGCGAGCTGCCACGCCAAACAATCTACGTGGCCACGCCAGGCTGAAGCCACAAAGGAGAAGCGGAGGAGGAGGGAACAGATTTGTCACCTCCACTTAAATAGCAGGTGCGCTGGCATAGTGCCAAGCAGCGTCACAGAGGGAGGAGACATCCGGTCACACAAACATCATAAGACAAAAGTTGGTTCCGTGTTGTGTGTAGTGAGAACGCGCTAGAGTGAGGGGGGCCCCCAAGCCAAAGCTTGCTTAGGGCCCCCAAAAGTCTAGGGCCGGCCCTGGAGAGAGGTATCCATAGATCTCTTCATTTTGCTCTCAAAATGCACCAGATTGATGCTTTTAACTTCAATATTTAAAAATAAATCTTCCCAGGGAACTTGCCCCCGGACCCCCCTATGTAAGGTCCACACACCACCTATAAAAATAGCACTTTACCCCTGCTTACACCTATACGCCGTAAGCTGATTATCGAGCCTTCATTGTAACAGTCGCAGGTACGTTGTGTATTTGCGTGGGGATTGTTGCAGTAGAAAATTCCACTGTAGCGCCTGGTACATTAATGGGAAACCCTAAATGTTTGAGCACCCTCTATGAAACTTTATTGATTCCTCTCTGGTTCATTCTTCCCTGTTGTGAGTGCTGAATTGCCACAACAGTGTTTTGTGAAATGTTGTTTTGACTTACATACATGTACATACCGTACATCACGCTATAAAAACAGCACAAGTTGGATATTCTAATAATTAAAATGTATTTAAAGGAGGGGTAGGTACGTTTGAGAAACCGGCTCGAGATACACTTGTTGTTATATTCCATGGAATGCTCTTAATATCCTGATAGCAATGCATATTCTAAGTGCTTTGAAAAAAAATCCATAAAAAAATTTCATCTGTGGAAGCCGTAATACTGTAAAAACTACGACCAATTATTTTAGCCGGGCCGGCTAAAATAACTGGTTGGCCGACCTGTCTGTCAGCCTTCCATCTCGTGCACGCACACTCGTGCAGTCATTGCGCGTGCCGTCATTGGGCGTGTTTCCCGGCTCCGGGCAGCTGTTGCTCAATCGCCAGCAGCAGCCGTGGACACGTTCACCATGGCAGAGTTTGCTTCAACATCGTCTACCGGTCGCAAAAGAAAAACTGTAATGGAGCAAATTATGAAGAAAAAGAAAGTGGAAACTAGGAGAAGTCAAACCAGAGTCAATATCGGAGTTGCTTTTCAACGATGGCGACTACTTATCGAGCACACCGAGCTGATATGTAACGTTACCGCAGCCTGCTCTCGTCAGCTAGCCAGACGTAACATTTTTAATACATTTTCACAAAACAAACATGCTAGCTTCAAAAATATAAGCACTGACAATAACTTTGTTATACATTTGTTGTATATTCATGATCTTAGGTGTTGTTTTCTTACATCTGATTGAGCCATGATGTATTCAAGTCTTCACTGAGGTCATGTGCGCGTTCATGTGTGTTGGAGGAGGTGCTATGTAGGAAGTCTGAAGGAAGGGGCGGATTCTTTTCGGTTGTGTACTTTGGAATTTCAAACTTACCTACCCAAACATTTTACCCGCAGCTGTTTTTTGATTATATGTAACTTTTTTTCAATAACATATTAAAGTCTCCCAGTCCGTGACTTTTCCTGAAAGTGTGTTATGTAGCACCCTCTGTTGTTAACAATTGTCAATATGAAGTCAAAAAATGCCATTTATATACCTATATCCGCCAGCGCGTAATATTTACCTCATAGAAAATGCAGCGTAAACATGACGTGTTGCTATAGCAACGCCTTTTGTCTACTGCGGTTCCTTATAGATAGAGAGATAGATTGAGAGAGATAGATAGATAGATAGATATATTGATAGATGGATAGATAGATATATTGATAGATGGATAGAGAGAGAGATAGACAGATAGATAGTTATAGATAGTGTAACATCTTGGAGAATACAAGATCTTGGATGACTGAGCTCACGTTGAGGACGTAATGCATGTGTGCAGGTTACGTGCCAGTTGAATAAAGATGGACACTCGGACTGAGAGAAGTAGTCCGCGTCGTCTGTTTATGTAGACAATGATATGTCCATAGAACAGAACATTACAGATAGATCGATAGATAGTTATAGATAGATAGATAGAGATTTGAAACAAAACACAAGTCTAACACCAAGCATTTAAATCAGCACTCTTAGCGATATTTTATACTTCATGCTATCTGCACACTATATCATATGAAGAGATGAGAGTCCACAGATTCTATTGGTATAAGTTTCATCCCTGTGCGATCAAAACTCACTGTTCTGTATGATAAATAAAAGAACATTGTACCTTGAAAAACAATAGCGGGCACATTTTACCCGTTGGCGGTTTTAGGTATACAGCGCCCTCTGGCGGTTCTAGTGTTAAAATGTTCCTGTCCTTCAATCTCTTTCCACTATTTTGTTGTGAACATATATGTGTGTGTGTGCTGAGGTTACAGGACTATTGTTGCTGTTGTGGCCATTTGCTACTTCTGGACCCAGAACAAGTAGAAGATATACAGAGGACATTTGATAGGAATAGATCGTTGAAGGTAATTTTCGAATGACTGTGTGTTTCAATTTTAGTCTTAATCATGCCAAAGCCTTAGACAGTATTCCTGTCTGCTTAGCCCTCACCTTAACACAGATACGGAGATGAAGGACGTAGGTGTTGTGCAGGATGGAGGTCAACTTGTTCCTCTACCTTATCCTGTCAGGTACAGTGTGTACTTTCTCCAAATTGGCCAAAAATGTCATAATCTCCCAGTTTGAGTTCTCCAGTGCTTGAAATACGGTTCATTAAAAAGTTTAGAGATGCCAAAAGATGTCAGAGAAGCTAATCAAAAAAAACCTTTTAGATGTTCTTTTTCATGTTAGTATTACTCTTGATATACATCTACAATAACAATGAATTTTAAGTCTACTAACGAGAAAAATCCATCAGAAGTCCCTGTCCCTGTCCCTGTTGGGAGTGAAATCCATTTTCCAGAGATACTGAATTGAAAAGTAGCTGCAAGAGTAGCAAATAAAAAATAAATGTCTAATGCATTTACGATGTACAGTTCAAGTGCTTAATGAAAGCGCTAAAAGCCTCATCCACACAAGCTTAAAACTCCGGAAAATACAATAACTTTGGAGCCACAGGGATTGAGCCCTAAACTCTGACAGCGTTATTTTCTTCCTTCACCTGTTTAGCTACAGAGGACACCGTGATAAATTGTCCCTGAAATAATCTCCTGTGAGCCATTATGCGATGCTGTCGGCAAACAATCACCCAGCCTCATTAGCATTGTGTATTGACATCAGTGTAAATCTCAGCTGAGAGCATTAGCACTCTGTGGACGGTTGACGTCCTTGTGTATCACTACTGGTGGTAAATAAGGCAGGTAGGAAAATAAATCACTTTCACAGGTGTTCAGGGATTAGCAGCAGGGAAAATAAAACACTCTATTGGAAGACCGATCTTAAAGGACCATATCGGGTTTCTGCGATTGCTGCAAAAAAACAATGATTGGTTGTTGTACAATATCTTTAATTGTTATGTTTTTCAATGCCACAGCAAAAGGTATTCCTATAATAAAGTGAATCGCAAGGGTGGTCAAACCTTCGTAAAATACTTTCACACCAGAAACCAGAGTTTGTGTTCAGTATAATAACTTTGCAGTTTTCATCCACGTCTGTCTAAAAAGGTGCCACGTCATTAATTTATTCTATTAGACATTTTTGGGAAATTGTCATAATGGGCTTATGAATTCTTGAGTTTCAGTTTATCTTTGAGATAAAGTAGATGTTCTTTGCCAAATTTAAAGAAATTCCGTTCAAAAGCATTGTACTTCAGACAGAAGTATAACATGAAACCATTTCCACGTCACATGGGCCAAGCAACCGTCAAGTTTTGCAACTTAAACCAACAAGTTTAAGTTGCCTAAATGTATCATTTTATATTTTTGAGAGGTCTAGTACCTTCCAAACCAGACTAGTTTCAATATCAATATTACAAACTCTTTTTCAAGTTGATCTACTTGCTACTTCTGGATCAATGATGGTAAGTACCAACACATGGTTGCCTTAAATTCATTTCATTTAGTTGCATAACGATACATTCATGTTAGCAGCATCAAAGAGGATGAATAGATTCGTTTTTTCAACATTGATGTTATCGAAGAGTTATCATAGAGCATCTAGGCTATGTAAATGACCGCTATGCTATTTAGTATGCATGGTTAGGGGCGGTCGTAGATATGGGTGTGACGCTGCGACCCCGGAATCACTAGAGGCTTCTCAATTCTTAAATTTCCCCTCCTCGACTCCCCTCCTCGAGTCTTAGTCCCGCCCACAGGAGATGCGAGCGGAGGACTGAGGAGGGGAACCGAGGAGAGAGGAGGGGAAGCAGCAGGCGGTTAGAGAAATGAGAACTCCTCTCCTTTGAGCGGTCATTTTAAAGAGACGTCCATTAATGATGACAGGAGGCACAGCAGCCCTCTGTCTGATGGACAGATGTGTTCATGATGACTTATATTTACTTTTAATTCATTGAGAGTGCGGTATAATGAGACAATAACAGGCTACAGATGCGGACACACACACACAAATATATTTATATAAATATATACAATTTAAAGTATGAGAGCACTCTCATAATAACGTAACACAATTAGAGACTGGATATATCCCCCCCCCTCCCTCACTCTCTCTGGTCGCTGAAATGGGGAATTTAAATTACGGGCCAAATGTTGTATTTATAAGTAGCCTATTAAAAGTAAGCAGAGGACACCAAACCAACTGAGACCCGTCTGTCCGCCGCATCTACAGTACGCACACACTGTACCACACACACCTACAGCTCCTAAAGCATAATCAGGCTACAGCCGTTGTGTATTTTATTATGTGAAGCACTAAATGGTCTTAAAAAAATATAAAAATATCGACTCTTTGTTTGTAGATATCAACTAAACTACAGCAAATAAAGAGAGTAGGCCTGTTATACTGAGTGATATATATTATACACACTGCCCTGCTTTCTGCACGGACCTCACAGCTGTTCTCACTGTAAACATCGCGTCGCGATGAAAGGGACCTCACAGCTGTTCTCACTGTAAACGTCGCGATGAAAGCAGTTTCTAAAATAATATCCAGGGGATGCATGCTGAGCTGTGATTGGCTGGGATAAGTCTGGCCGTGCGTAACGCCTCCACCGTTCCCGGAAATGCATCCGCGGAGGAGCCGTGGAGGAACCATCAGTGTATCCTCGGTTAGAGCTCCTCCAGAGAGCCTCCTCAACGCTCGATCCTCGGTCCTCGGTGTGCATTTAGAGAAATGAGATGTCCTTCAAAATGGCGCGCTGAAATTCATTTCCGGGTCACTACCGGAGGACAGAGGAGTCGAGGAGTCGAGGAGGGGTCATTTGAGTATTGAGAAGCCTCTATAGCAACTCTTGTTTAAACTGTTGCCGTAATCGGTGTCGCAAAAGTATTAAGCGACAGGGTCTAGTTTGTGCTACGGACCTCTCAAATGTACATGTGAGTTATTGAACACTATTGCCACGAACATTTTGTGATAGTATCGGTTTATATAGGTTTTAATAGAAACTGTGTGTAGTGTTTGCTGGCTCAACTGTTCATAGTGCCAATTGAGATAACAGTCACTGCATATAAGGACTGCCATGCTTGATGTCGCACATTCTTGCACCCTCGGTGAGCGGAGCGAGGTACGTTAAAGAGACTTTGATACACGTGTTTATTTTATCCGTGAATTAATACATTTGTGGTTTAACTGAATGCTTTGTACTTGTGATGTTTTGTAATGACAATTAAGTACCTATGTCTGTGTTTATATTTTAGTTTTCACGATGCTTGAAAGACTATTAAAGGAACTGCATCCGTCGAGACTCTGCTGTGTTTATTACAGAGGGCAGCTACAATCTACATATGGGTTAATAAGATCTACTATAGTGACATTTAAATTAGGGCAGTCAAACGATTACAATTTTTAATCAGATTAATCACAGCTTAAAAATTAATTGATTAATCACCATTCGAACTGTCCAAAATATGCCATTTCTTTATGTATATTGTTGTGGGAATGGAAAGATAAATGAAAGAAGGCGGATATATCCATTTAACATACAGTATGTATGTATGTTTATTATAACATTGTTCTGTGTGTCAAAATGAAAGACAGCCCACACACCTATCAATCATCAAACCGTGGGGTCTTATTTCATTACGTGTTGATTTCTATCAACACGTAATGTTGTATCGATGTATAAAGAGATGTACAGTACTACAGCAAAAGTATTCTCCGTCGGGACTTCCTGCAACAACACCACGCCGTTATCTTGATTCTGATTGGCCAGAAGACATTATCAAAGATGTTCTATTGAGAAGACGATCACTATGTGACAAAAGTTTTCAAAACCGTTTCTAGTCTTCGGTATTTCCAGACAAGTGGCTACTGAAATCAATCTTACTAACTGCTGTCTGTGCAATTTACTCCGCGAGTTGGCGGACTTTATTTTGCTTACTTTAACATCATTTTTCAAGGTGGGGCTAAGCCATTTCTTGGTATGGCTGTAGCCTACCCCAGCCATACCCTGGCGCTTCCACTGGTGGGATGTATGGGGCGGGCCATTCTGCGCATGCGTGAAATGCGTTAAATATTTTAAAGCCATTCATTAAAAAAATGTATTACCGCCGTTAACGCGATAATTTTGACAGCATTAATTTTGACAGCATTAATTTTGACAGCATTAATTTAAATATAATTGACCAAAAGAAGGGCATGATTTTGAAGCAGATAGGTTGTCATTCAATACAGCATGTGCGTTTGTTACCATGAAAACCTAAACTCAAGCTTGTTTTTATTGACTACCTTGCTGAAGGAACCTTTCGTTGATTATTCTGACCTCTCAGTGGAAAGTGGGAAAGGGTGAACAATTTAGCTATAAATAGGATTTGTACTACTTTCCCTAATAGTCAGGTTCATTATAACTTGATTTTAAATTTTGTGGGATCTTTTGGGTGATTTGCTAAACTATACATTTTTAGAAAGGGTATTGTATAAGGAATCAGAAAATCCATGTTTGATTGCCCAGATGTCTATATGGCAACCATATTGGAATTTGCAAAATGGCCGCCGTAAAATATAGGTTTTGTAATGTCTCGGCTTCTAAATAAGCTGGAACATTGATTTTAACTTCTAAACCTACATTTTCAGGGTCGAGGAATCCAATGGTGGTAGTTACAAAGCTACTACATTTGACAACATTAACCCTTCGATGCATGAGTGGGTCGAAAATGACCTGTGCAACAAATTGATTTTATTATTTTTCATCAAATAGTCTATAATAGACCACTATCTTATATAGATAAATATAAAATATCTATATATTCAGCAAAAGGCCAAAAAATTATAATCTTATGCAAGGCCCTGTGTGACCACAGTTTTTCGTCTCCTACTGTATAGCAACGGCCCTGTTCTTCAGACTTATTATATTCTCCAGATATTTGTTGTGGACCACACATAGCCTACTATATGAGAGGTTTCATCCCTCAAGATTATTTTTACACAGCATTTGATACATGTACAGTAAGTATTATCTTAATTTTTACCTCAGAAAAGTTCAACAGATTTTATGTCTACAACATCCCATTTAAGCTAGCTAACATTACTATTGTGTCATTCATGATGTTATCATCTTGTATCATCGAATTAAAATACAGTAGTTTACTAACACTAGTTAGCTAACTAAATATGCTAGCTAACATTACTGTATAGTTTGAGTCAGGTGCGGATTGGCCATCGGGACGTTCGGGACGATTCCCGATGGGCCGGTACTGAAGTGGGCCGGTCGGATAAGTCACTAGCACTCTGGGAACACTTGGAGCAACAAAGACCTGCTCTTTGAAAAAAAATAACCATGAAGAAGCAGACACGCTGCTGAAGGCCATCATTGAGATGGTCCAATGCAGATGTACATCTAACTGTTCTTCTGGAAGATGTTCATGCAGAGCTAATGACTTGACATGTACTGTACTGACCAACACATTCTCACTCCCAACTCGGCCTATGTTGATGTTATGTCAGGGTCCCTGTCGTCACTTTCCAACGCAAGGGGGGGGCATTTAGCCCGAGTTTCAACTATCAGGGAGTCCCATTGACTTGAACGTTGGTAATAGAAGTAGCAATAGACGAGTTGGGAAATGCTCTCCGCAGATCCATTCTCAACCTTTTTCTTACTCAATATCAAGCCAAACTTATTGTTTTACTTCTTTATTTTAATTGAATAATGTAGAACTTTTGTTGGCGTCAGTTATGGGGATAGTAGGGGCTCAGAATACTGAAATTTGTATTGTTTCATAGTTTTTTCCTTCTAATTTTGTATTATTTTCTAAACCACACACTGTTATTTACTCAACAATAAGACACAATTATCCTTGTGTTTATTTATTTGTTTGATTGTATAATGTCGGACTTTTGGAGTCCGTAAGGACCGAGGGTCGGAGCAGCTCATTCGAACACAGGAAGCTGTATTTTCAAAATAAGAGTTCATTTTAATATTATGTTTGATAATATATTTTTCATTAACTAGACCACTGGGTCATGTTAAGACCATCTTTTCTTCTTCTTCTTCTTCTTCTTCTTCTTCTTCTTCTTTCGTGTAACGTCAGAGGTCCAACTCAGTGTCGTGTAGCCATGCCCGCATCTCTGGTCCTAGGTCGAAGAGGCTGGCTTCCGAGGGTGGTCTATATGAAGGGCAGGTGGTTATTATATGTTCGGCAGTCTGTTCAGGGTCACCGCACTCGCATGCAGAACTGTCTGCCAGGCCCCACTTCTTCATTGATGTTTTGAAGCGACCGACCCCAGTTCGTAGGCGGTTTAGTGTGGTCCATTGCCGGCGTGGTAAGTCGTCTCCTCCTATGGCGCCATCTCCTGGGTCCCAGATGTAGCGATGGATGTGGGAGGGCCCGGCTAGCTCCCACTCCTGCCTCCAAGCAGCCGCCAACCATGCATCTCTGGAGAGGTCCTCAGAGGTGGAATTGAGAATATCTTGTGCTGCCTTGTTGAAGGGGAGGCGGGACTTGAGCCTACTTAGGGGCGCTGCTCTCGTTGTTGTGTAATGCAGGATGTGCCAATCATGCTTTTGGGCTTTCCTGGCCAGGGCGAGGGTGGCAGCCCCCCGTCGGAGGCCGGCCGGAGCTATTCCAGCGAGGACTAGCAAGAGGGACACAGGGGTAGGCTTCAAGCATCCAGTTATAATCCTGAGGGCGTTGTTGATGACCACGTCAACCTTACTTGCGTGAGGGCTTCTGCTCCAGGCTGGGGCGCAGTATTCCGCTGCAGAGAAGACCAGGGCTTGGGTCGATATTCGCAGGGTCTTAGCACAGGCTCCCCAGGTTGTTCCAGCGAGTACCATCTTTTCTGTCGGTTTGGTGTTACAAATATAAAAACAATATATGTGTGGATAACAAAATACATCCATCATAAACTAAACTGGAAACAGCAGTATATTTTTATTGTAAACTTGACAGTTTTTTTAACCCGCCTAGTGGTTAAAGCATGTTATTGAATTTTGTTGTTGATACGTTATATTTGATGAAAACATAAACATATTAAGAGTACATACTTTCATAGGGGGTGATAGCTTATTCGTTTTTCTCGCGTCCAGGAGAGAACTGGTTAAATAATGAGAACAATGAGTCTCGGCTAGAGTTTCAAATGGTGGTACTTTAATATAGTAAAAGGCACGGTAATGTTACAAGCAGGCGGCAGTTCAAAGGAGGAACACAGCTGTTGTCCTCGGAGGAGTAGGTGCAAGAGAGACCCAGCTGTGCGCACCGGCCGGCTTTATACTCTCTCTTCTGTGGGGGAGGGAGCCAGCCGCCTTCGTCTTCAATGTCCGGCTTCGCACATAACAGAGGATTTTTTCATTGTATATTCAACACATGACTAAACACGCCTCTTCTCTACACATTCTCTTTCCTCACTTTTTATTTATCTCATTTATCTCATATCTCATTCAACAGCTAGAAAACGTTACGTTACGTTACGTCTCTGAAGTCAAGTTACTGTTAGTATTTCGGACATTACTTCCGGAAAGCTTTTCAAAAATAAACACAGACTGGAGTCAAACCGGAAGTACCTTCACAATAAAAGCTTGACCTCATAGATTGTGCGAAAACTTCTGTTTTTTCAGTATAAGTCAGCATTTTAACTGATGGCATGTTTTAACTAAATTATGCCATAAAACATTGATTAAAATTACTAACAGTCCCTCCTTACACACCTTAAAAGTGTGTACAAAATACTGAAATCAATGAGTTCTTCATCTGAACTTTACATAGTACATATATAAAAAACATACAGTAAAAAATGGAATGGTTCAATAACCTCAACTTTATAAAAATACAAAACTACTTTGATGGTGCTGGAACATAGAAGTTTTCCCTTGTGCATAACTTCTAGTGTTAACATTCAATATCATTCTTAAAAATAGCAGCATGGCTTGGTATTGGAACATTTCTTTCTCCCTCCTTTCACAGAAACTGTTCACATACCACGCTCAGTGTTAAGGCACTTGTTTTTACAAAGTGTCACAGAAACAGAGTATTTCTGAATAGTGCAAAGTAATAAAAAACACAAAATGTACTATCTTAGAATAGTATACAAGAATAAAGAATACAAATTAACTATCTTGGAATAGTGTAAAGTCTTAGTAAATCTTAGTATTTTGGCTTGTTCGCTTTTCACATGATTTGGACAATCTCATCATCTACATCCATCTCTGTTTCTGGGGGTAGGTTGTCTTATTCTGCTAGCATTTGTAACTGTTACTTCTTGAGAAATGTACCCTCCTTTCTATCATACCTTTTAAGGTATGAAAGTAATATGTCCTCTAGAAGAGGCCGTCGTAATCAATTGGTACGTTAGGACATGGAATGCAACTGCAACATCTAGCCCTCCCCTTAGTGTCCCTATGCTATCCTTGTATTAACTACATAAAAACATCACTGGCTGTGCTAGTGCAGAGGTCCCAGTCCAATCCTGTGACAAGACTAAATACTAGGTTTTGGTTCCTCGATATCACCAAACATCTACTCTGGCATTCCAGACAGTCATTTCTGGGAGAAGATTTTGGTCAGTTACAACAGTTGCAGAATTTCATAATTTGTGGTTCCTACTTCAGTACCTTTGGTGGTCTGTGCTAATGCAGTGATAAAGTCCCTGAAATGGTGTGAACACCAGTGTAATATCACTAACTCATCATACTAATCACTAATTCATTATACGAATTACTCTTCAGTTCTGATCTACTTAAAGAACTATGCTAAATCCCTTTAACAGTGTGTGCAACTTTGGGTGCCCGAGCATGTGATAATTACTCCCTCCTTTATCAAGGATCTTAAAAACAGAAGTCATTTGGCTTGGTTTGTAGTTTAATTTAGGAATTTTTCTTATGGCAGATATGTTTCTACTTTAAATAACATCTCTAAATATCAGGTCATCTGGTTTAATGGATGACCTTTAAAAGGTGGTAGCACTTGTCTTTTTAAAACTCTACATCTTGAACGACAAACAAATGTTACTTCTCCCCTAAACGTTCCCCTCTGGTAATAACTATGCTACAATGGTGAAAACAATACTCTTGGTTGGAATACCATCTCTGGCTTGGTACTTAGCTCTACCTTTAACATTTTCCATACACATACAGATGTGTCTGCTTTCATAGAGTGGTTACTAAAACTATCCCTTTAAACTGTAGATCTATATTGTAACAAATTAAATCTTCCCCAAATTCACACATGAATAAGAATCTCTAAAAGAATAATTTGTTTATATTATGAAAAGATTGAATATGTTCCACCCTCAGTGTGTCTTAGGATTATTCTCTCATTTGACTTTAATAGTTTTCTCTTTTATAAATGTGTTTATGTGTAAACTCACTCCCGTTTTCCTTCTCTCCCCCTCTGGTCGTCAAGCCACGACCCCCTCACGTTCTGCTGGCCCCCTTCTTCTCCTCCTGGTTCTTGAATCCTTCCGCTGCAACTCTCTTCAGTGGCACAACTGCTTTGCCTGTACAGTCTCTTTGCTGTTGGATGGAGGGCGTATTCTGCTCTCATGTCTTGTGCAAAGTCTCGTAGCTCAGCTTGCAACTTTATGTCCTGTCTTGAGGGACCGATGAGATTATACCTCTTTCAGCATGCTGTCTTGGTCTTGGATGCCTCAGGTGAAGATGATTCAGCTCGAGTTCTCTGACTGCTGGATGGAGGAGGAGGAGTCTCTTGTGGTGAGGTCATTTGTCTGCTGGAGTTGGGGTCGTAACAGTCTTTCAGCCAGAGAGAGAGAGAGAGAGAGAGAGATCTCGGGACGCATCACCTATTGATAATTCTAACACACTGAGGAAAAAATAAATCCAATCCCCTCCACTCTATTCTCTTAATCATACTATCTGTCTTAGATGTTAAACGCCCTCTAAACACAATCAATGTCTACTAATAATTTTACCATATCCCAAAACACTGCTTTCACCCACTGTAACATGTTTACCCCAAATACTCTTTTAGGAACCCATTAACCCATTTTCTTCTATAAACTGAAATACCTACATGCTTCGAGCACCTCTTATTTCACACACTATAAAAGAACGTCCTCACTTTTTTTTCCATTATTTTAAATCTCACTGTTATTTAGAACTTATGTAACTTCTGTGTCTGGACATATCTGTGCGATGTCGCCACAATCTGCTGGGGAATCTTATTCATAGAGTTTGTGCGTACAAAGCTGTACTTGTGGGTTGGTAGCCTGTTTCTACTGTAATCATTTTCAATAATTTTGCTCAGATAGGTCACCGATCGGTTGTTCATAACTTATCAGGGGGTGTTATGGTACAATCTAAAACATGGATCCAGTGAATTTGGTGATTCCCCTAATCTGTAAATCCCCATCACTTACATATCCTGATCACTTAAACCCATCTCATCATTTGATACAAAAACTGCATATATGGGGGGTGAATCATCTTGATTATAACCTCCTCACCTTTGGGTACCAGTGTTTCTAACTCCTTCTCTCGTTGCTCAGGTGATCTTTTGGCTCTGGGGATAAGTGAAAGTCTCTGAAACACAGCTGGAGTTTTGTTAGTGATGTGGGCATTCTCTCTTAGTGAACTAATGGATCCATGTCTTACTTGATATTGTACTCCCCTTCCAACCAGAAAGGTTCCAACTGTAATGAGCACAATCAACAAAACTATTCTGACTCTTATCCCTAGTGGACCCCACAATTGCTTTGGCTTTGTTCTCGACTTAAAGGTGAGGTGTCATGCTATTCCAGTTATTACCCGTCCCCTTGTGTGTTATGAAGGTTTTTCTGCATGTAAACGGTGTGCAGAGTCAAAACCCTCAAAGTACACCCTGTAGTGAGTACAACCCTAAAACAGAAAATACCTCCCCAAAACGGCTTGTTGGAGATACGTCATTGTCCATTTTTTACTTCCTGGGTCCTGTGTCGTAGGAGCACCCAGTAGCCACGCCCAGAGCTATGGCCGTACCCTCTGCCAGCCTAGCATATATACTGTTGGAATCTCAGGTTCAGTTCAAAACTGTATCCAGTCATGCCAACGAGGGTCTGTTTCCTGTCTTGTGAGGGGAAATATTCAATGCATGCCTTACCGAGGGCAGGACGAAGTCAGTGGTTGACATTCCTTTTTAACACTGTTCCTTCAGATGTTGGAGCCGGTATTTTACTGTGTGTGCGGCATTTCACGGAGAATAGCTTCACAAAACATGGAGCGATTCATACCGGATATATACAGCGTAGGACACTGAAGGACGATGCTGTTCCTACTTTGTTTGGACCAGCGGGAGATTTGGGTACCCAATCTGTAAGTATTCATTGTTGTTTGTGTATTTATGATGTTTAAAACAAGCAAGCTATATCTACCACAACTGTGAAAATGGGTAAACGTTTTTTGGGGTGCTGAGCCATTGACACGGTGCTAACTGGGCTAACTCAGTTGCTAACGTTTACACATATAAACTACAATGTCAGCAGATGGCTTTACATGTTTGTCATGGCAGGATAATGTCTGCATTCACTCACGGAATACTCATACAGTATACTCCGGGTGATTTCCCTTACGGCCAGTACATTATATGTGGTTTTCCTCCAAGCTGCGACGCAGCTCTGTGCATGCTAACGAGGCTAGCTAGGCGAAAACATTGTTTTCATGCCAGCTACAACGAATGACCGAACGTAGTAGACTACTGTATAAGATTGCAATTGTAAACACGTTATTGCTAGCCTAATATGAACCACTAGCTTTTGTTCATAGTGGTTTTATTACACTACATTAGTTGCCTTTTCTCCGAGCTAACGTTCATATGCTACCAAGGTAAACCAGACACCTAGGTTAGCATATTAGCTGGCAAGCTAACGGTGTTGAGATACACACTGCTACCACAAGTCCACAACTACTACTAACGAATCTAAAACAACTACGTTTCTATTATATAATATTTTCTGATTTGCATTTGATTTCATCCAGCCAGATCAGGAAACTCCTGGTGTATCTGGCGGACAATACATGATTGAGACGGGATGACCACTGATGCCTCAGCCCCGGCTGTAGCTTGCAAGACGGCGGGGAGGAATGGATGATATACCGTGTATATATGTATATTTATGTTCATTTTGTACATTTCTAAAATAAAGTTTGATAGAAAATACTTAGTAGCCTTTCTTCCCTGAAGTATTTGCTCCTATAACATATCATTCATATATAGCAAACCATGATTTGATTTTTCATCAAACAAAGTAGTAGTTTATTACAGGTAAAGATAACGTACTCTTCTTCCGTTCTACGCCCCAAATGTCTATACTCGAATCTGTACATGTTATGGGGTGTGTAAGGTGTATATATTGGCAAATCATGGTGTGTGCTACCGTTGGTGTTTTCAGCTAGCTAGCAGCTAACTGTCAGCTAAGCCACCTTTCGGAGCGGAGCCTCTCTGGTGGTTGACTAATCAGAACAGAGGGGCCGAGCTGACCAATCGGAGCACACTGGGCTCACAGGGAGGGGGGGGGGAGAGCTGCAGCGAGCCGTTTAGTGGAGAAAGTGAATACACACACTTTACAGAGATGCTGTATGCGAAACCAATGTGAGTTTGGACACACACTAGCTGTGTGGACTCAATAGTTTTCTGTGTGGGGGAACAACATCTCTCGTAATCTCTATCCTTCTCATAATTACAAAAATAGTCTGCTTAATGTTCTATTATGTTTTAATCTTTACTAATCTATTCATGTTTTATATTTAAATTAGGGCCGGGACTCGATTAAAAAAATTAATCTAATTAATTAGAGGCTTTGTAATTAATTAATCGAAATTAATCGCATTTTTAATGGCATATAAATATTTCACCTGAGAACAGTGAGAAGCAATTTTTTTCACATGAATTTTAGTATACCATTGAATAATGACTTGAATACATAAGCTTAAGCAACAAAACATTGTTTATTTTTTTTTCAAGGTGGTACTTAACCAAGACCAACAGAAAAGTGCAATTTTTGCCATAAAGTGTAGCAATAGCATATTTAGGAATATAGTACATTTCAGAGATTCAGGTAGCCTATAGGTAGGTAGACCTTCTGTAAACTATAACACTTTGTTTTTAAGTAAACACAATACTTTCAAGTACATTCAGAACATTGGAAACCCTGACTATTAGAAAACATCTCTCTGTTGCTTCAGAGGCCATAACAGACTTTGTTGATTTACCAAC
>CALSBZ010040379.1:0-16428 GCA_943591055.1 Gobionotothen gibberifrons
TGGGGAGGGTCTCAGCTCTTGTGCGCCACACTCTCCATCTCTATTAATCCGGTCCAAAAGCCCTTCGGTTGTCTGGATGTGGTCCAGAGCTGGACTCGGGGAAAGACTGAGAAAGAGTGTTTAGCACTAAATGGGTTCCAGGCATCCATTTAGCTCCATTGTCCTCTTTCTGGCATTGTTGGCACCACTTAGATCAGCTCCAACCCTGTTACATTATTTAGAGCTAATGGCAGGTCATTTGTGATTTAGGTAAATGAAATCAGTCGGGATTAGAATACTCAAATGCTGTATCAACAATTCAGAGTAATGCAGCAACTAGATCTTCTTAATCAATTTAGTTATCAAATTATTCAAAGAAAGGGTTTCTTTTAGCCTCGGAAAGCTGCTCTAAAAGACAGACTTCACTACTTGTTTATCTGTGAATAAACAGGGCTGTTTGCACACACAGCACATCTCAGGCCAGGGAGCTTTGTAGCTCTGGGACAGCGTGTCCACTTCACCTCATGTGTCCCCTGCAGGCTGTCACAACACATATATTAAAACCGGAGGCTCCTTCTACGCATGCAAAGTGTCCGTTCGGTGTGTTAACCTTGCCTAGTAAGCATATTTGACTGATGAAAAGCTGAAGGTGACTTTGCACATTTTGAACCCATCAACAACATTGGCTGTTGGCTCGAAAAGCAAATTGTCTACAGTGGAAATAAGACATTCCACAGTGATTGCTTTGGGGCCCTTCTCCTTCCCCTTTTCATTACCTTTCTTATCCTTCCTCTCCTTTTAGGATGGAGGCCTCCTCATCAACAACCCCACAGCGTTGGCCATCCACGAGTGCAAGAGTCTGTGGCCTAACACCCCGCTGCAGTGTGTGTTGTCTCTGGGCACGGGACGGTACGAGACGGTGGACAAAAACAGCACGACCTACACCAGCCTGAAGACCAAGCTCTCGCACGTCATCAGCAGCGCCACGGATACTGAGGGTAAGACCGATGTTTGACGTCGCACGCATTTATTTATAAACCCACAGCTCAGAGGCGCGCAGTCACAGGCAGGGTGACGAGTTACGATTTCCCCCGCTCCAGTGCTTCTTGAAATATAAACCAACTTTAAAGGTCACCTATTATGCAAAATCCAATTTTTCATTTCCCCTCTGTGGAAAGAGACTCTGAAAGATTCAGGAAAAAAGATTCCCTCACTTTTTGTCCTGATCCATTTCTATAAAAACCTGTCTGAAAATGAGCTGATCAGATTTTGGCCACTTTATGATGTCATAACGATTTGTTGGCTTGTGTAACCATTAGCCAATCACCAACCAAGGTAACCCCCCCCCCCCCCACCTTATCACCTGAATCTCCTCCTAGAGCACCATTGAGTTATTTTAAACCAAATATCTCTCATACCTCATTCACACCAACGCAACTCCGGTTCGAGCTCCATGCTAGAGCTTTTCAGGTTCAGAACCGGTTCTTCGGTTTAGCTCCGTCTCTTTTCACACCGCCCAGAGTCCGACTGGTGCTGCGTCATTACGTCATTTTAGTTGTTGTTCAGGAGTTGATCCCGCCCCTGCCCCCGCCTCGACGTAAGCGTGACGTATGCGGTGCTTTCGCTCTGGCCGGACAATTTTTTGTTGCTCGAAATGAACCGGATTCCGGAGCTAAGAGGCTGCTCCGCTGCGGTGTGAACAGGAAAACCCGGTGCTTTTCAAGCTCCAGCTCCGAACCGGCCCTGAAACACCGTTGGTGTGAATGAGGTATCAGAGGGGCGTGGGGAGGGGCTCCTTATTTTCATCTGAAGTAACAGACAGAGAATCAGCACTTTGGAAACAGGGCTGAAACAGAGGGGATTATGGGTAATGCTGCAATGATCTGTTTGGTGTTTGGAGCCAAACACTTCAGAGACATGTTCTGTATATATCTGAGAGCTATAATATATTGATGAAATATATCCTTATTCCAGAGGTGCACACCATGCTGGACGCCCTCCTCCCCCCGGGCACTTACTTCCGCTTCAACCCTTACATGAGCGAGGACATCCCGCTGAACGAGAGCCGCCCCGAGAAGCTCAACTTCCTGAAGGGCGAGGCCGAGCGCTACCTGGAGCGCAACGAGGCCAAGCTGAAGAAGGCTGCCAGCGTGCTCTGCCAGGAGAAGAGCACCATCCAGAGGCTGGCCGAGTGGGCCAAGCTCAAGGCCGACATGTACGAGGGGCTGCCCTTCAGCTCCAAGCTCTAGTTATCTGCCTGGCAACAGTGTGGGGTGTTAAGGTAAGAAGAACTCCCAAGACCAGGCCAAACTGGACCTTTTATTTTCAAGCATCTTGGTTACCACATTTGGACTTTTTTTAAGGACTGTTTAATTATGATGATTCATTAAAAAAGACAATACTATACTGTAAATAATAGTGTGAAATTACATATGTGTTTTTTAGTTGGACGCAATGTGTCTTTGATGGAGACGGAGTATTCACTTTGATTAGAATCAAGCCGGTTTGGACGCTTAATGAAATCATTTACTTGAATAATTACATAAAGGAATTGTTTCTGTACATAAATGTATGAATTTTAACTGGCTTAAAGTGTTGGTGGACTAAACGCACAAGGTGGCACAGACTTATGACCACAATATGAAGAATGAATGATAATAATGATGATAGTTATTTAGAAATGATATGGACTGACTTGAATACATTAAGATGTAATTAACACATGGTTGCACAGTGAAACCATTACAACGACTGCCTATCACTTCAGGAGAAAGACCTCATGCACTTTGTAAAATAGAATTATTGACTAAGAAAATGTAAATAATATTTGTAGTAATTATGAAATACTTGCTAGAATTTAGGAATACTGCAAAAGGAAAAATAGTGCTGATTTTGACTTTACTTGATTGACGTAGACACTGGAATCTGTTTCTGATGCCAATGACAATATATCAGAATGCGATTGAATATTTTCCTCATGGCATGTTCTCCTTTGTGGCCCATTATTTCGTACGAAGCTTTTGCCTTTAACCTTTTAATTCCTCTTTGTCCCACATTTCAAGAAAGTGACACAATATTTACATTTGGAGAATTCTAATCCCCCTGATACCTCCCTAATTTATAGCTTGGTTGAAATGCGATAAGAAATGTCATGAAAAAATAAAACATTGATATATGATCTTCTGTATGATTTGTTTTAATTGTACTTCTACATTAGTGGATTGGGAATATATGCCAGAGGAATGTTTGCCATCTTATTTTCAGGTTCATATCAGTATTTAGTGTTCAGCTCCTCTTTTCACCCTCTGTCTGAAACCAGAGCCCAGTCTGCTCTGATTGGTTAGCTGGCCGGCTCTGTTTCGATTGGTCAACAGATTAGAGATGTCCCGCCCCTTAGCCTATCATGTACAATGTGTTGTAGCGCTAGCCAATAGAAGCGCAAGTGTTACATAGTGATATCACACAATCTATATAACACACTACCGCACAGGGGAAACCCCACAAAGCACACTAGGCCCCTTTTTTAAAGTGTTGATTTTCCTGTCACTCGTAACACAAACACATCACCATAGAGTTGTCCCAAAGGAATGCCGAGTGTCTTGCTATGACGAATTGCCTTTGTTTCCCAATCGCACACATTGATTTTCAGCTTTATTGTTTAGATCCCATTGAAGGATCCCCTGGAATTCCACAGCGTCATTCCTCCAGTCAAACTGTTGTTACCCCAATCAACGGGAACAGTGCATCACAGAGAGGCAAACCCACACACCTCCACAACAAAGACACATGTCAGAAAGGTATAACATAATAGGTCAAGCCTTTCACTTGACTGATGCGTCAATCCCGGTTTAAAACCATCAAAGTTGTAGCTGTCTCTTGACTGATTGACTGATGGCCCTTTCTTCCAACGCCAGCTTGAGTTGCACCTAAACGTCAAGCTCTGATTTATGGCTGTGTTGCCTACACTTGGCCTGGCTTTAGATCTGTTCGGTAGGTATCAGCTTATACTGGGGGGGACAGATCTTAAGCAGAGTGAAAGCTGGCAACATGGCAGAAAATGTGTTTCTGAGCAGATGGCAGTTACATTTTCATTTAGTCGACACTTTTAATACAAAATGACTTACAATCAATTCTATAAACCATGCAGATAGAAACTCAGAACAGCAAGAATCATGCAGGTACTATTGGTTAACATGAGCTAGTGCTGGTGTGTTTATTTCAAATGAGCTCAACCATTTTAGTATTATTTTTTGTTTGTGTGTGTGTCACGTTTAATAGGCAGTCAAAACAGGTGAGTTTTTGTGTGAAAATATTTGTAGACTTTCTGCTGTCCTGATATCAATGATACCATTTTGGAGCTATGCTAGCTAACAGGCCTTTTTTCGTTGAGGGGTACCGTTCACAGTGAGGGAGTGGCGAGATGATTAGCCGATGCAGAGGGAAGTGCACACTAGGGATGCCAGAAACTGACCCGAAACTCGGACAGCCCTGGCTAATATTAATCGATTATTCGCCCCCGCCCCCACCGCCGCTATTATTATTAGCATTAGTCTAAATTTTGGTTGACACTAAGCCAGGAAAAAAAAGAAAAACATAAATAATAATAAAAAAATATATAAATAAAATCGAATTAAAAAAAATTATTTTCGATTATGGAGACTGTAACGAATATTCGAAAAATCGCTGGCATCCCTAGTGCACACTTGAGTGTATGATTTAATATCCTCGATGTATGAAAAGTTCACAGCACGGTAGGCCAGCACCAGTGTCTTAAAGTGGATTTGGGCAGCCAGCGAAGCGAGCGGAGGAGCGGGAAAACTTGGGTCGGATGAAGACCAGTGGAGCTGCTGCTGCGTTCTGGATGAGCTGCAGAGGGCGGATGTCATGTGCAGGTAAAACCGGCAGAAGGGAGTGGCAGTGGCTGGACCCGAACTACTTTGCCTTCTGGGTAAATATTAGACCTCCTGATGTTGTAAGTAAATAAGGACTTATTGTGGGTTGATGAGATTTTGTATAGATACAGTATATATTTTTAAGTTAAGGTGTATGGAGGCACTTCATGGAACCACTATGTATCTCAAAATCACAAAGCGTTCCCTCATCCACCTTTTTATAGCAAATAATTACATTTGTAGAAATGACATAAATAAGGTTTCTTTCACTGCCTTTAAACAAATTGCACTGCTCTTATATTGTTTTGGGACGGCTTAAAATTAAATGTCGCTGTAGAAATACTCTGTTATAATTCCTGCATTAAAAGTCTTATTTTTCTAAAATAATGTATGTATTGGCATCAAAAGTAATTTAATGTAAATCCTCATTTTGTCCAATGGTCTATATCCGATTATTAAATTATTAAAACATTAAAGTGTTTATCAGTTTATGTTGCAACTGGTTTACAAGGAGCTTTTTTAAATATATATCTACTGCCTTGTAGCTATGATGTCAAGAAGGGATCAATAAAGTTGTATCAAAACCTATAATAATACATGATTTGTTCATTGTATTTCTAGTTTTTAAGTTTTAAGATAAATGCAGTGGAGTTTAAGCACTGCATTTGCCTCTGAATTGTAGTGGAGGAAAAGTATAACGTAGCAGGAAATGCAGCTCTCAAGTAAACCACAAAATGATACTTAGGTCCAGAACCTGAGTACAATTAGTAACTCTTCAGTATTGGTGATAAGACACCACCTGAAGTGATTTGAGTGAACAGGCCCTGTATACAATATATTTTTGAATACAGGTTGCTGTTCAATTCCAGTGTCAAACAGCAGGAAATAAATATCCTTTAAGTCCATCTGTGTGGAGACTGAGTGTCTCTGACATGCATAGTCAAGACAGACAAATGAGGTGAACATGAGATGAACACGCTGTGGTGATGTCCATGCTGTTGGCATCTCCTCCGGCGTGAAAGGCCAAAGTGCCAAGTCCAAGTGAAGTCTGCCAGGCCATGTTTACATGAAGGAGCGGGAAACATATCCATTTCATGTCTATAGTTCATAGCACTGCACTACGAGTTGCTCTTCGTGGCAGAAGCTGTCGGTCTCTCCTCCTCCTCCACAGGCAGAATTGGATTGTCTGGTCTTATGGTGTTCCCTAGCAACCGTTATAGTTCCCTTCTCATTTACAATCTTCTCAATGTATGTGTGCCCACGGTTTCCTAAAATTGTCCCTGATCCGGTGGAAATGTGTTACACAATCAACCTCTTTTATTTTTGCCGCCGTGTGTTGTTGTTGACAAAAGAGACTGATCACATTAAAGTTTGCCATCAATATTTTTCCTCCAGCTTTTCTCCAGTCTTCCAGGAAGTGCCAGTGGAAGCTGTCTTACCTTGTTTCGTCTTGGCTCTGCTTTCGCTTTTTGATGCCCTGCAGTAACACCTCAACCAGTTGGCTGTCGATGCAAGAATATAAAGTAACAGGAGCCTCCTTAAATAGAGGATCTTAACTGATGTGGATAACGTAGCTCGAATGATGCTAAATAAGTCACTTCTCAGCATTTCCTTCCTCTGATATGTCTTTTTACTGGCGTCATGTCCTTATGTAAAGTTCAGTTGCTTCACTTGTCAATGATGTAGCTCTCTGACCAAGTTAGGAAGGCTGTGTGTAGATGATTAATTAGTAGTCTCGTGGCTGTCAAAGAAACATTTTTGTAATAATATCCCTGGCCTGTATAAACTGTGTTAGAGTACACAGTGCCATTAGAGAAGGCCTGGCAAGGATCCTGAAACATCTTCATACAGTATAGCGTATCTATTGACACACATCGTTTTAGAAATAGTAGGCTAATAAAAATATAAAAGCTACTTTGAGTATTTCACACTCCACAGCGGTATGTCTGTAATGTCACACAGTAAAACAAAACCAATCTGTCCGTCGTCACGCCTCCCCATTGACAAGAAACGGCAGAACAGTTTACACAGTGGTGTGGCCCTCAACAGATCTCTGCCAGTCGGTTATGTGGACACACACACACACACACACACACACACACACACACACACACACACACACACACACACACACACACACACACACACACACTATTTGTACAGCAGGCCTGCATGAATGTCAAACAGCACTGTCTGTGCCCACTGTTGCAGCTTCTGTACAGTGTAAACTTAAATCTTCTAGCATTTTTTAAGTTTTCAAAGTTACACCCATGAAAAACAATTAAGCATCCAAAGATATAACTGGTAACAAAACACCTTAAAATGTCTTAATGTCTATATATATTTTATTGAGCTGTTCAAGTTTCAAACAATGTTCAGACCCAGAGCAAGCCATAATTCATTTAAGGTAACTGTCCATTTCAGATGTTCAACTATAAGTTGCATTAACTGCATTGTAATTGACTTTTTATCAAGTTTAAATTGTAGTCGTTGGACGTCTAAATCGGTTATAAGGGGAAAAAGCTGAGAAAATCAGTGAAGCTGAAACCCTGATTTTTAAAACGATAGATTACTAGTAGTAGATTTGTATTGCTGTACTGCATCACATCATATAATTGTTATGTTTAAAGTCACTAAGGAATAGACTTAATGTGGCAAGTGAATGTTGTAGATCAGGAGTGTCAAACTCAATTTAATCGCGGGCCACATCAGCATTATGGCTGCACTCAAAGGGCCGGTTGTAACTTATATATAAATATATATATAAAATAATGTATTATATTACATTATTGCCTCTGCATTGGATTATTATCTGATAGGGTAATAACTTCATAATTAACTACGTCTGAAAGCAGAAGTCTAGGGCAAATAATTGCAAGTCTCTTCAGTGAGAATGTCACAAAATGATTTAAAAAGAAAAGCTGGGAAAAAAGTCGAAAACAGAAGTGACATAAAAAAAAAACAGAAGTGACATTTAAAAAAAAGAGTCAAATTCTGAGAAAAAAGTCAAATTTGAGATGCATTATGGGACATGTAGTTTATGGGCAACGTGCTTCTGTTAATCGGCATGTAACCGTATAATAAACATGTAATATTCTTTGCAAGCTCTTGTGGGCCACAGAAAATGAAGTCACCTGCCCGGGCCTTAAGTTTGACACCCCTGTTGTAGATCATTTGAACCCCTGTAAAAACATCCTGAACAAGTACAAACTGAGCAACCGTTAGCATGTAGCCCCTCCATCCTATGTCAATCCAAGCAGAGTAAATAATATTTAACAAGAAACTGATTTGTGTGTGTGTTTACACCAGTTTAACTGAACATGTCTGTTTGTTTTGGAGAGGAAGAGGCCTGTGTGGATAATTTGGCTTCCAGTAACAAACGTCTGTATCTTCAATAACCAGAGAAACAAGCTTGGCAAACAGTAGCAGCTTGTCTTGTCATTCTGATTCACTTTTAGTGGCATCAAATTGCATGTTATGCTTTTAAATCAGTGAGCCGGTGCACACCTTTCAGAGGTTAGTGGGATTCATATACAAAAACACATTCCCATGTTATTCTCATCCTCTTTGTGTTTGTCCCGGCCTTCCCTCAGGACTTGTCACCATTAGTAGCAGCAACGGTATGTGAATGCTAATATCCCTCGGCCTGGATGAGTGTAACATGCATTTATCATGTGAGGAAACTCTACATGTATACCCTTTTTTTCCCACTTTGTGCTGGTGACCTGAACATGCCTTAAGGTGATCTACACGTGAACACTCCATGGCAGTAAAAGCCCAGCTCATCGGTTTGATTAACACTTTTCATAAAAAACGAGGGTGAAAATATGCCTTTTAAAACAGATGTCAAGTATAATCCTTTCAGCGTTCATTTGACTGCTAGACAAAGAGATTGACTCTGGTATGATGGCCGTTAATGACAAGGGTCTTAATGTGTTTGAGACATGCTTGGTCTGTCCCGTGGTGGAGCTGAGTGATGTGGGAGGGGTGAGGGGTGTTCACACACACAGCTGCCATGTAAGTTGTGCAGTAAAAAATGTGATGTGAGTAGGTGGGCCAGTAATGATAATGTAATGTGCAGTGGGGCGTTAGACACCATGTCAGTTTCTGAAATGGGCAACCTGTCCCGCGTGTTGATGGCGGAGGAACACCTGTTTTTCATATTTGACATCCTGGATCAGAACCTTATATTGATATTGATTTTTTTGTTGTTGCATTTTCATGTCTCTTTTAGGGGCATTTTAAGACTTTATTTATTGTAGTCTCTTTCGTGCAAGTCTCTCAGTCATGAATAGATGCACACTTCCTTTGGCAGGGTGACACAGTTTGAAGGTATAACATGGTAGAAAGAAAATAGTTCCTACATTATAACAGACAACTGGATTATCTTGAGTTACCAGGTCATCATTTCCACAAGGAAACATTGCTGTTACTTTTCTAAATGTATTTCGTTCGTGGCTTTTTGAGTACCACAAGCTGCCATCTACTTCCATCGTTATTCAAGAGAAGCCAGGCATCTCTACGGCTAATAACTCCAACAATCGGCAACTCACAGGAAAACAATCCACATCATTGAATAGCACTACAGGTAAAAGAAAAGATGGGATGAACTGTCCCTTTCCCCCCCCCAATACAGTAAGATACAAATACAAATAAGATAAAGAAATAAGATACCAACAATAACATCAATTGATATTAAAAGGAAAAGTATGAAATGATCCTGGCAAATTAGAACAAACAAAAACATTTTTTAAGACATTCCTACTACTAGAAAACCCAATTTGCTGATGATTAGTAAGAGGCTACGTGTGACTTTATTTCAGGAATATTGAGGCTTTTGTATTTAATGCAAGAATAGAACTCGGCAGGGTTATTGTTTGTTTCTCCCATATCAGTCTGCAGGTTCCAGTCCTGCCGCTCAGTACCGCGGGGTCGCTGTAGCTGCCATTTTTCCTCTTTCTTTCTGCACCGAATTGGCACCGACTGACAGATAGTAGAAGATAACAAGGAGGTCTCACTCTGACATATTCTCCCTCTACCATAAGTAACATGTAAAGATTGAAGTTTCACAATTCAACCATGCATGTTAGACAGATATGCATTTACACCTGGAGCTAGATTGACTTTAACTATAAAAAGTAGTATGCGTTTTAAAATGTAATTATTAAGTCACCGCACCGCTTTATGCCGTATCGGTCTGGAAAGTGGGTTAGATGTTTTGCTCACGAGTGCGTCGTCTTTGCTAAATTATAGACGATCTTTGTTACTGGTTTCTGAGCTGGTGAGGAGGAGAGTGAGGATCCGTGTGGACCACAGCTTGCTGCTGCAGCGGCTCGGACACACATACACACACACACACACACACACACTGGCCGGGCACACACATACACACGCTCACACATCATCATTTTCTACAGCATTATCACACACTCACTGCCGGGGGAGGACACGGGAGCCGGTTTGCAGCCGACGGTGAGTTGGAACATCCTTTTTTCTTTCTTTGAAGATGGAGATTTTTGCTCCCCCGTTGTCTGCAATATCAACATATGTCGCTGGAGAAATATGGTGCAGTGGATGTGTCAAAGTCGGTTTTTTGGTGATGCTGCTTCACTGGGATGACCAGGTGCAAATATAATGGATGCCGATTGTCGTGTTTGATTTTGTTGTGTGTGCTGGGCATCAAAGCAACACTGCACTGCATGCATGTTGGAGAGGGAATGTGTTGATCTGCTGCTGCTGCATGGATGATGTGTTCAGGGTTGCAGCAGCAGGGCTGGTTAGAGCTCATTGTTGCTGCCGGCCGGTGCAGGCCTGCAGGCTGAGAGGATTATTTGATGTCTGCCAGTGATGCTGCCAGATGTAGCTCAGCTCCTCAAGCTGTCAATCCAATTGTTGTGACTTTAAGAAGCACAGGCCCTGTTGGAACATATTACATTCAGACATATATGAATAGTCAGCAGGTGTCTATTGGTCAGTATGGCCGGTGGGGGCCTCTTTTATTATTATTGATCAACCTTTTTCATTGATTCTGCCATAAAATAAACAAGAGGGCTCCATGAAGGAATATTAATTGTGATGTAGAATTGTCTTAAGCATGATAAAAGACAGAGAGGAGAGGGCACCATTAAAGATGTGCTCTGCAGTTGGGAGTTGACATTGGAATGGTCATCAAAGGAGATTCGTCTTTTGGATTGGATATCCCCACATGTTAAGGAATTCTTTGGATTCAGTATTGGTACAAAACATGATTATTCAATTAATATTTCAATACATGTCAAGCAAAAATGGACACTCTCTGGTTTTAGATTCTTAAATGTGATAATTTGCTGCTTTTCCTTGTCATATTTGATAATCATATTGACAGTGTGACTAGTTTTAGACTTTGTATGGATAGAATGTGATTTATTTGACCCTCAACCACATTGGTTACAGGCAATATTGAAAGAAATACTTTTACACTTAAGTAAAAAAAGGAATACCTGATACAAGTCAAGTACAATTTCAAAATGAAGTATCATCAAAATGTACTCAAAGGAAGCAAAGTACACATTTTCGACGTGATATTATTCAGTTTAAATCACTTCCCAATGCATGTGGGATTAGTGGTAGTAGATGTGTAGTGCAGTACTGCATCATATCACTTTGTTTAGTGTCAAGTGAATGTTGTAAAAAGTACAAAATTTTCCTCTACATTTTTTGAGAAATATATGTATAAAGTAGCATAAAATGGAAATATTCAACTAAAATTAATAGTATATCAAAATCGTACTTTACTACTGCACTTGAGTAAATGCAGTTATATTCCAATAGTGTGAATTGGTGCTTATAATAAGGCTTTAACATAGGCTGCTCAGTTGCAGTGAATGGGAATCCCTCTGTTGCAGCTGCTCTATAATGCTAACATTAGCCCGCTAACCTACATTCTCAAAGTTCCTGTCAGCAACTCATACTGTATTCTTATATTCAGCAATATAGGAAGATGAGGCTCTCTGCAGTTGTTTCCTAGCCTTTTGTTTATGAAGCATAAAGAAACATTAACAGCTTGATTTGAGGTTATTCACCGCAGACAGTGAAATGTCACAGAAGGAAAAAGCACAGGTGTAAACAATCACATTTAACGAGTGGGTGAATTCCATTAAGACACTTGAATAGAGCGCAGCCCTCGTTAATGTTGTGAGTAACACCTGTGCTTTCACACTGTAACCCATCACTTTATATCAATTAGAAAATACCACACATAACATATTTCACATTTTAAGGCGAGATAATTCATGTGGTAATTTTGTGAGTCTGGCTTCTTTTTTGCTCCGCATAACATGACTTTAACATTAGATGAAAGACCCAGAATTCACATACAGGTGTATTTTACCAACTTTGTCAATTTGCATCTGTAATTTCTCCGTAATTTAACAATATTTAGCATCAGATTTAAACAAAACATTTCCAAAAACGCAGTGGTATCTGTGTATTTGTATGTTTTATTTAAAAAAAAAAGTAAGAAATTACTTTTTTCATTGATGTTTTTTTTTTAAATAATATTTATTTCTAATCATTCTGAAAACTCCACTTTGACATACGACAAACTCCAGTTTCATTCTTTTTGTTACTTTTGACCGAAGCTTTGTTCATACATCATTAATAACCTTATTTTTAGGACATTTTATTTCTAAAAATATGGCTTTTTGGATAGTCATAAAAAGAGATATCCAAAATCCCATATGTGACTATTTTTGTTTCAAATGTTAAGACCTCTTTTTCAGAAATCCTTGCAAATCAATTAAACATATTTAATAAGAAAATGCCTCATTTGCATATCGACACGTGTAAGTGTTAAACCAAAGAAGAGTCTTGGTTACTAGACACAGTGTCTCCCCTTAGATACTGAACAGCTCCATTTATCTTAATGTATCTTGGCTATTAATCAATTAGTTCCAGTGGGAGTACATCTCCATTTGAGAATGAAACTCACGGGATGATGTGGCATGTCATGGCAGGTATCGAGCGTTGGCAGCACCATCACCATTCCTGAGCACCCCCCCTCCCATCACAAGGCATCACCTCAGTCTCCCTTGACAACTCCCCAGCACTGAGCCATTACTCAGGGCAGACACAGAGTCCTCCTCACCCTCCTCCTCACCCTCCTCCTCCTCACTCTCCCAGCTCTCCCATTTATCCACGGCCCATTAGACACAAAGTCAGGTGACGGAGCTTATGGTGAGTTTTCATTCTCATTCTGTCTCCTTAAGTGATGACACAATTTTCAGACACGGAGCGACGCGCAAGATTGCTTGGCAGGCTGTTTGGGGATTATAAGGTCCAGGTTAACTTCTTTAATTTCCCTCAGGTGACATTGAAACTGTAGATTTTATTTGCAGGAAGATTGGACACCAAAGAAAACACTTCAATCACAGGGCCAAAGTAGTTTTACTCTCTTAAACCTCTTGTGTACGTTTTGCAATTCTGATACACTGGCATACTTTTATTAAATATTCTTCCCGTCATATTCTTGATTCTTTACCATTAAAGTTTGGTCTGTAAAATAAAATAAAAATAAAAAACTGCTTGTCACAGTTTCCTAATGCCCTGATGATATGATATATTTAAAAGGGTTTGAAAGAAGTTGTGTTTTGTCAGCTCTGTCCACAATTATGTTTTACAATAATCACATCAAGACATATTATACAAAGTAATGAAAAAGGCCCATAGGGGACCTATCATGCAAAATGCACTCTTGTACGTCTTTTATACATGAATATGTGTCCCCGGTGTGTCAGGGAACTCACCAAGTGTCAGAAAACACTTGGTGAGTTCACTTTTCCTCCATACCCACATCTCTAAAAACGGGGCTGCAACGGATCTGATACAGATTTGAAATTGTTCTGATGTCAGAAAAGGGGAGCTCCGCCTATATGGGCAACTCTCCACCTATCAGGGGAATGAGAGGTGGGGTGGCATGGTAACAGCATGGTAACATGACGCTCGTGCCACGCCCCCCCTGGCGTGGTCAGCTGCAGCTCATTTGCCACAGAATCAGCCCTTGTGAAAACAGGGCTGGAATAGAGCAAATAGAGCGAAATGAGGCATGGCTAAAATGCATGATCTGTTTGGTATTTTGAAAAAAAAGCTTCACAGACATGTTTTATATAGGTATGGCCCTACAATATATTATTCAAATATAGCATGATAGGGCCACTTTAAGGTAAAAAATGTTCTCACCCAAAAGTCCAAAACTGAAAGATATTGAATTTTAAGGGATAATAATTACAGAAAAAATCTAAATAAATCTTTATATTTAAAACTTCAACCAGCAAGTTGTGCTGTTCTTCTTGGCTTCTGAATCCTTTATTACCTTAACTGTATATCGACAGAAAGGTAAAAACTCTTTATCATGCTGCATATTAGCATTATACGGAAGAGGATTAGGGCCACATTACTTTTTTAGTTTTTTTTGTTCTGAGATTAAAGTCAGAATTCGGACTTTTTTCTCAGAACAAAAAAAAATCCTCCCAAAAAAAAAATCATGTGGCCCTAAACCTCTTCCGTAGCATCATTATCAGCTCACAGGTCAGATTTCTTTTATTTTTTTAGGAGCCCAAACCATCCCTGATATACTGACGACATGCTGTGTGAAAATCAGGTTTCACATCTGCACTTCCCAGCTGTAGTATGCTGCTAATGTTGTGTGCATTTGCAGCACTGCACCACTTCAGGTACTGCTGCAACTAGGAAACATTTGTTTTGAATGAATCCCTAAGGATTGTTAAACTATATTAGCAACCTCCACTGAGGATGTAGACGATGTCGTCCTGTTTTCTCTGTCTCAGTGTAGTTTCATTAACCCCAGTGACGTCTACGTGGCCACTGTGCAAGGAGGCTGCAGCCAAATGGATATAATGAGCATCATAGAGTCTTCAGTATGCTTTAGGTTAATGGCCTGAGCCCCCTGCAGCGATGATGGTGCATGGGGGGGGGGTAAATAAACTCCCCCACACCCTTGCTTCTCAGCTGGACATGTTTGGGTTGCTGTTTTCATTAAGTGACCAGGACACATTACATTAGCATGACTGGCTGCAGATTGATGAATTGGTAAACTGGGGACAGTTAAAGGGTCTCTGCTGCTGCTGCTGCTGGTGTTTCTGAACGAGCAGATGCTGTTCTCTCTGCCTTCCATCAAAGACAGATGGGTTTTTGTTTGTTTTTTTGGGAGATGATGTTATTGCTTGGAGATGGGGAAGACCCAGTTTCTGCACAATAAGGCCAATGAGGAGTGTGTTAGTCAGGCTTTGACATGAGGGGGAGATACTGGTGTTGTTTCACAAATGTGATTTTTTAAAATGATTTTGAGAATGACCATGTGGTTTGTGAACACTAATCTAAGATGGCACAGTTAATTGATCAATCAATTAGTCAATCAGAAAGAGGGGTTAGAACAGAGGAGTAGGGCTGTACCCGAATATCCGAATATTCGTTCGTTGGAGTACTATTCGGGTTTCAATTTCGTTATTCGGATATTCGTTTTTTTTTAATAATGTATTGAAATCTCCAATATCAACGTAAGAGCTTGTGCCTCTTCGGTGGGGGCTAACACTTAACGTTATCGTTTACTTTCTCCGTCTTTATATGTAGATATGACTTTTTCTCCATTAATCTCCGTCACGTTGTTTCCATAGCAACAACAACTTCCTGTCAACTGCGTTAACTCTCCTTCAAAAATAAAAGCATGTCCATACAAAATAGAAAGCCAAGCCAAATTACACTTAAGACATATATAACTGCAACGAAAGTAACAAACACAATGCGATATCCTTTTCAATTTCAAAGAACAGAAATTGGGTTAATATCTATAAAACAACAATACTGTAGAATAACAAAAAGAATGCCGTGAATAAACCGAAATACACGTGTCGAAGCGGTTCGCTGCTGATTACTACGCACCCCCCCTCCCCGCGGAACGAATATTCGAATATTCGCTGCTGATTACTACCGAATATCCGGAGCCCGAAAAATGGTATTCGGGACAGCCCTACAGAGGAGGAGAGGAAAGGAAAGGAGATGGGATCAAGAGGAATGGAAAGTTCAAGAAGAGAAGCAATGGAGTGGAGAGAAAAGTAAAGGAGATACATTCAAAAATAGAAAAGGAATGAGATAGGAGAAGGGAGAAAATAAAGGAGGGGAGAAAGGGAGAGGAAATGAGAAGGAACGGAAATAGGAGAAGGAACAGAATGGATGAGAGGAGAGGAGACAAAACACAAGGAGAGTAGGGAAAGAGGACAAAGAAGAGGTAAGGAATGCAAATAAAAAGGGTAGGGGATAAAGAAAAAGACAAAAGGAGAAAAACAAAAGCCTAGTATAGGGGGGAAAGTGATAAAAACATGTGTGCAATGACTGAGGAAGAGGAGTAAAAGTGATTGTAGTGGAGAAGAGTGACATCCTGCTGCGATCACCAGCTGTGCCAGGACACATCTGAAGAAGAGCAAGAGACTGGAGACTAATATAAGGAGACATGTCATCACACACACACACACACACACACACACACACACACACACACACACAC
>CALSBZ010040382.1:0-36067 GCA_943591055.1 Gobionotothen gibberifrons
GGTTCATTCACTTGCTTTTTCTGGAGATTTCAACGTGTAACCATCTTGTGTTTTTTTTGAAAAATTCATTCAGCAAATGTAACTGCATTGACTTGAAAAATGTGATCTACTAATGTAAATACTAATGTTTATTTTAAGACAGAAAACTCAAATGTAACAGCTGTAACAGCTTCTAGTTTGACTGAATGTATGAACAGTTCAACTCTCTGTTCTACTTAATATATTTGTATACTTAACAGTGTACACTTTTGTGAAAACTGTTTCATGTGATGACAATATACACAGATCCAATGCATGTTAGACTGTGATTTACCTGTGCAGCTTGTTGTTTGACAATGTGTAAATGTAGTTCAGTATTTGCTGTAATTATTTACAGGAGGCACAAACGGGGGGCTACGTATTGTAAACCTAGTTATATAAGCACAGGCGGAGCCCTCTACTGGACTCTATGGGTACTACTTCTCAACCATATGTGAGCATTCATCAACTGAGATATCTACAAACGTAGCCGGCCCCTCGGGCGGGCCTACCTGAATGCACGCGCAAGCTCACTGTATAAAAAGCGGCCTCGCCTCCTGACTGTCATCCTACACCCTCTTCAGCGAGCGGCATACGACAGACAGGGCTCTAAGTAGAGGGCTCCACCTGTGCTTATATAACTAGGGTTACAAAACGTAACCTCCCCGCCTGGGAGAGTCTTCCAGCCCTGCAAGTTTCCCCCACACCAACAACAGGTTTTTGGACTGATATGAGATGATGCACTCACCAGAGAGTGCAGTGCAAACTTTAACTGACCAAATAGAAATACAAAAAACAAATAAAGTAAAAATAAAAGAGAGACTGATAGAAATATTTAGTTAATGTACTCACTGAGGAGGAGGAAGCAGATCAAAGTGTGCCTGACATTCATGTTTGAGTCTCTGATGGTTTACTGCTGCCTCTCTTCCGTCTTCGGGAACTGCTTTACTTCTCTGAATGATGAGAGTCCTCCTCCAAACACTCTGAACTCTACTTTCTCATGCCATTCAAATGTAAATAGACTTTGTTGTAACTTCATGTCAAACATAAAATGTTGTGTTAATGTTTTGTAAAAGAATGTGTATGACTATCGTATCAACTCATTTTCGTCCAATCTGTCAATGTTCTTTCTTGTTTCAAATCTACCAGGTTACTAGCTTCAATTACAATATTTCTTGTTGGAAAAAAACCAAAACAATTTAAATAGTGTTTATAATTTTGTATTTATAAAACTTGTTATAAAAAACATCACAATTTTTCTTAATTTGTTCATTTATTTTTTTAATCATTCCTTTAATATAAATCATTTAAAAGTGATGCATCTTTTTTCCACATAAGTCGTGCTAGGAGATGAGGTAAAGTATGAACAATGAAGAAATGTCTGCTGCATGTCATCCCCTCTCTCTTCAATATATCTTTCTGTACATGTAACACAAAGCCAAATTCTTAAAAAAGAAATATATATATTTACACATTTTTGTGTAAATCACTACTGGCAGGTTTTCTAATTTGTCAGGCCATTGTTTTGATAATGGTTAGAGCAGTGTTTCAAACTTTTTCATACCAAGGACCACTTTATTCCCGCGATTGTGCGGACAACTTAAATGTATTTATTTATTTAAAATGTGAAAGGGAGGGCAGCGGCAACGAGCCATTTAGTGGGGAAAGTGAATACTGCTGAATACACATACTTTGCATAGATGCTGTATGCGAAACCAATGTGAGTTTGGAAAATTGCACAGTGTTTTTCTATTTTAGTATACCTCAACAATGGAATTATGATCAGTGGAAATGGCCATGACATGTGACCTTTAAATCGTATAATGTCAGACTTTTTAAAAAGAAATAGGGCTCAGAGCTTCAGAATAATGAAATCTGTATTTTTTTAAATATTTTTTTCCTTCTAATTTGTTATTCTTTTCTGATTAACACACTGTTATTTACTCAACAATAACACACAATTATCCTTGTTTTTATTTATTCGTTTCATTCTATAATCTCAGGCTTTTTTAGCCGTTTCTCAGGAACTGAATTTCAAAGTAAAGTCACCGGAAACTGAATATGTGACGTGGATCATAAATATATCAGCAATTAAACAACATCTTCCATTTCTTTTCACACAATACGTCTCCTTGCAGTATCAACCTTGATTCGGCTGACTTTTTATTGATCCAATTGGTAGATAGCTTATATTTACACCATAACGGTGCACAGCTGATAGAAAAGCACTTGTAGTTTTTAAAGATATTACTGATTTTCTTTGAATATAAGAATGTAAATACTGAGTTGAAAGAATAGGCAGGGGTTTTGGGTGATGGGAGACATCTATGGAATCACAATTTCAATAGCTTACCATTAAATGACGGATATACCTTTCTGTCTGTGATGTTTTACAAATCAGATATTAATGTTAGAAGTAAAACATGAGAAGAAGTATAGCAATATCCTGTAAAATTATGTAAAAACATGAATAAAACTACACATCTTAAGATGTTATACATACATAAGTGTCCTACACTAATAATACAAAGTTATTATTAGTATGCTGTGTGTACCTTGTGTGCACCGCCTAGTGGTCTTAGCACATTATTGAATTATTGTTTTAATGTGTTGTATTTGATGAAAAAAATATTAAGAGTACATACTTTCATAGGGGGAAAGTAGAAGGTCAATGATAGAAATATAGAATATAAAAAATCAAGAAGATACTGAAAGTGATCTCTACAATAAAACAGTTTAGTGCAGGATGTACAAAGATATTAATAGGAGGATGTGCAAAACAGACAAACTAATTAACCTTTATTAACACATTAAAGAATACTTTAGGTTAAGGTCTTCTTTTAAATAAGAAAAAAGCTTTGGAGGTATCTACACATAAATATTAAGCCTGACAAAGTACTTAACGTCTAATATATTGCTTTCCTGCAATGTTAACTATGTTGAAGCACTTATTTTAACTGATATTATACACATTAATTATACTCTTATGTATGTAGATAGTATAAGAAATGTGCAGAATACGACAGTTTAATGGTGGAGGTATACACACATATTGATAGATGTCTTGTAATGCGCTGTTGAGGAACCTGTGACCCAAGATTTTCATTCATTGCATAACTACACCGTAGTTGTGTATATGATATGTCAATAAACCTTAGAAAATCTTGAAATCTTGAAAGGGATGTGCAAAATAGCCATAATATACAGTCTTTAATTAACTATTAGTAGAGAATAACGAGTAATGCATATACTTTATTGAGATCTGCAGATAAATGTTTAGTCTTCTCAAGCACCAACTATCAAATATCTCTCCTGATTGTTGGCACTTGACAATCACCTTCCCTGAATTTTACTCAGGTGTAACTAAAGTCCACTCTAAGGGTTGTTATATTTCACATCATTAATCAGAATCTGCAAAGTAACTAAAATAAATGTAGTGGAGTAAAAATACCAGGTTAACCTCTGAATTGTAGTGGAGTAGAATTACAAAGTAACAATGAGCTGTCATGTGGGTATATATTAATGCTGCCCATTATGGATACAAGCGATTTTCACCCATTTAGTACTTACATGTTTACAAATATACAGATTTCAGTATCCTGAGGCTCTGAGCCCCATTTATTTTCCTCACAGACGGCAAAAAAAGTCCAACATTATACGATTTAAAATAAAAACAATAATCATGGCTTGGTATTGAGTAAGAACATGTTTTTATGAACCACACAGCTTCCGATCTACCAAGACCCGACGGACAAAACGTGTCGTATCATATGCACGCAAAACTCGGCATCAGATCTCAATGGGAATGGTTAGCGTATCATATGCACGCAAAATAGGACTTCTGTGTATCTATTGCACGCATTTCCAATGTGTAAAGTCGTGTCATTTGTACGCAGACTGAAGAGAGTGGGTTGGAGCTATCACATGAACACATACAATATAGTCTTTAAACACACCACCGGGGGCGCTGTGGAGCGAGGAAGCTGTAATATTGGGAAACCTCAGAGCAGGTGAGTTTACTTGAGTCATCGTCAGTCTGCAAGAAATAAAATAAATGTTTTCAAAATCAAAATCAAATTGAACATGGAAGTTCTTTCTCTCTGTTCACACATCTGACCTCCCTTCTCAGCATCATTTCAGCTTTGAAGCTGCTTCATGTAAAAGGTTTCTTAAACATGGAACTTTAAAACAACATTGCTCTTGCTTTACAATTGAGTCACATTAATGACTTAATCCTCAAAAGAACTGAAACTTGTGGCTATAAAAATAGCCCTACACTGGCTTGGTTCCTGTTTCTTATAAGGCAGCAGGATACTAGAACATGCACTGATGTCTGACCATTTTAAGAATACAAATGTGTCTCACAAAGAAGAAAGATGTCTCAGAGTGCTTACTGCTTACTGTCTTCTGAGAAGTTCATTTCTTCTAGTTCAAACACTAATGTAAATTAATGAAATAAATAAAATAATGACACTTCCAAAAGATGATTCAAACATGACACTTGCTTTTTATTTTGTATTTAAAAAATAACTAGGATTATTCTTGTAGTACAATATACTTGCAGGATACAAACTCGAAATCAGTGATTTAGTTCAGATTTGTTTTGTTTTGTTGTGCAGACATACAAATATTTATAATTGTTGGAAGGAAACTGACAAAATGCAATCATATAATTATGACTCATCATCTAAACCATCCAATATAGTTTAAACACATTTCTGCAGATGCAAAGAACTTATGAAAACAATTAATCTGTTAATTACAGTATATTGTGAAAGTTAGTCAGTTAAACAACTTTGTGTTAACCTGTCGGCCACTCAGAGTGTTTAAGAGGAGGTGAAGCGTCTTCTGAGTGGATTTCGTCCAAGCTCGCCTCTACCCGAGGAACAGAGAAGAGTTATATGTAGATGCATATTTATGATATGACAGCCCTTTGTAAAACAACATTAGCTTGGCTTGATATGATCAATCACATGTTGTTGGAGCTATATATATATATCTTTATATTATTTAATAGTTTAACATTTATTTTCTTGCTGTTTATAGTGTTTATTATTATTATTTATTTATATGTATTCTTAGTTAGTGTCATAAGTTAAAGTAGTTTCTATGCTCTTATTTTGAAGGCACGTCTGGGCACTGTGATTAGAGCACCTGGTGTAATTGTATATATTGGAGACAGGTGGTGGTGGGAGCCAGAGCACTAGTAGGCAAACGTTTTTTTACCAGGGTTTTCCAGCCACAAGAAAGGAAAGCCATAGGAAAGGCTTAAGGAGTCAAACCATAGGAAACCTGTTCATTGTCAATGATATTGGATCATAATAAAATGCACAACGAAGATTCTTGTCTGGACCTGGATCATTGCCCTGCGTAAGATCTGCTAACTAGTGCCTCAGCGGCTGTATTATTTTAAGTTAATTATCTGTTTTATTTCTATATGATTTTGGCCGTTACACATGTGTTATCTAAATGTAAATAGTTATGTAATGAAGTAACAGAAATAATCTAGGAACATCTGTGACTTTTTTAAAGAAGGTTGTTCTGATTTCTAAGAGAAATGGTAAGTCTTAAATGTCCAGATGCTTTTGTTATGTGTTTGTTTCTTGTAAACTCACCTCTGGGTTTCCTGGCCCTCTTCCTGCAGAATATCAGCACAGACGCTGAGAGTACGATGAACATAACGACCAGGGTCAGACGCACATACAGCACCACACCTGAGTGCAGAAGAACACTTTGTTTACTCTGATACTTCCTGGTCCATAAACACAAACAACAAACTAAAAGTATTGTGACCATCTGAAGCGGTTGGTCCCTGTTGAGGCTGCGTGGTGCGTTCAGGGGAGGCTGAGGAAGGTACGGAGCTCAGACTCTTAGTGATGGTCAGTGTGGAGGCTGATGTTGGAAACGGTCCGAGAGTCACTTTTGGTTTTGAAGAGGTTGGAGCTGTGAAACAAAAGAAAGCACAAAAGATTGTAAAAATAACTTGGCGCTATAACATGTCACTGAAAATAACATGAATTTAAATGTAAATGTATCAGTGTATTTCTAATCATATGACTAAATGCACAAGATATGAATTGGTTGGTGCAACAACATTTAAATGTACTGAAGTGTGTGACGTCTGAGGTTACCATATGCTTCACAGATGAACTGTTTGTGTTGAAAGGAGCATTTATCGGTGTTCAGAGTATTGTGTAAGAAGAGCAGCCACGGTCAAGGGATAGATAAATCTAACCTATCTAGAAAAGACTCACCATCTTCAACTCTGATCTCAAACTACATGTATGACGGTGAAAACACTCGGCCAAAGCCACATTTGTACCGTCCTGCATCAGACTTAGTCAGCTTTGTGATGCCCACATACAGAACGGTATCAGAATACGGAAAAGCAGTCCCTTCTTTAAATCTGATGCTGTATCTGCCTTTCTGGGCCGTGTCGGCGGTGGTTTGGAGCAGAGTGTCTCCTTTGCCACACTCTCCCTTACAGAAGATCTTCCTCTTTCCGGATAAATAGAAGGGGCATGAAACTGTTATGTCTCCTCCTTCAGTTCCTGTACGGACGACGCTTTCACTGTTTCCATCCCGCTGTGCTGTTGAAAAGAAGATCAATTAATAGTTATTATGTAGGCAGCTGCAGTTTAACATATAACATTTCCTGTTTTACAATTAAAAAGATCAGGATTTGAATTAATTAAAATTCATAACATTGTAAAATCACATTTTCTACAACTAATTTCAGTTTGAAACATTTGTAATGCTTCAAAAGAGACTCATACTAACATGTTAAACCCTATATTTATATATAGTCTATGGTTAAACCACTGAAACCAACAAACTGTTGTTGGACTGATATGAGATGATACAATCAACAAAACAATGCAGTGAAAACTTTAGCTGACCTACTGCAGATTAAATAAAGAACAATAACAGTAAACAATAGAGACTGATATAAATATTAAGTGTGCGTACTCACTGTGGAAGAAGAAGCAGATCAAAGCGACAAGCCAGACGTTCATGTTTGAGCCTCTGATGGTTTAACGCTTCCTCTCTTCTGTCTGCACAAAACAGGAAGTGCTTCACCTTTCTAAAAAGGATGCAGTCCCTCTGCTCAAAATACATCCACCACTCTGAACTCTAACACTTGGATGTAGGTTACTGCAGAATTAAGTAATCATTTTGTAAAATAATTACATGTGTTGCCATCATTGAGTCCTATGTTTCTGTTTTATTAGTCAAAACATTGACAGTTTTGCACCCTCTCAAACACTTCTTGTTGTTTACATATATTTAATAGTGTGGGGGAATCTTCTGTGTAGCAATGCAGTGGGACTCACCGACTCATGAAGGAGACACGGGGAGCGCAGGAGCTTTGATGTCAAACACTGATGGTTTATTACGAGTATCGGCCGGAGGATTCACATCACAACTCACACAGCCAGAGGTTCTGACTGCACGGGAGGGTTGCCACGTCAATTCTGAAGAGCCTCTCTCTCGATAGACCTTTTAACTAGTTCAGAGAGAGTAATCAACATATTTGGGGAGATAGACTAAACAGCTGGGAACACTGAATCACTTGCGTCTGACCCTTATGGCCTCGAAGCCAGCGTTCTCACAACCATAAACCATTTGTGACCGAGAGTTGACCGGTCATAAACTGGGAACAACATTTGAGCTGAAGCAGCCCATTCCTTAAAGGTGACCTATCATGCTAAAAGCACTTTTGTACGTCTTTTATACATGAATATGTGTCCCCGGTGTTCCAGGGAACTCACCAAGTGTCAGAAAACACAACCCTCTCTATTTTCCTCCATACCCAAATCTCTTAAAAAAGGGCTGCAATGGATCTGATACAGACTGATCCAGATTTGAACACTTCTATGACGTCACAGAAGTGGCGCTACGGCTATTGGGCCAATTCCACCAATCAAGAGGAGACAGCCACGGAGATTGCTGTTAAAAAGCGCTGGAGACGCTGTAGTACATATGCCAGGCCTGTAGATGGTGCTGTTCTCACAGAATCAGCCCATGAAAAGACAGTGTTAAATCGAGCGAAATGAGGAATGGCTAAAATGCATGATCTGTTTGGTATTTGGAAAAATAAAAAGTATAAATATGCCTTATATAGGTATGGTCCTACACTATATTAATCAAATATAGCATGATACGTCCACTTTAAGGGAGATAGCAGACGTCAGGGTTGGTCATAAACGTCAAAGGGCAAAAAGGTTAGATATCTAGGAGTAAAGGAGAATTATCCCCTAACAAATAGTGTTTGTGTTTTAAGAGAATAAAAGAAAAAAAAACATTTGCATCAAAAAGATTCTTTAAACACAGCTTTTATTGATTCTTATTTTTTATTTTGTGATTAAAAACAGATCATTCTTTTAACTGATACAAATTGGTGCACCTTTTCTCCTCCATAATGCATGCTGTGAGAAACCTGTGAATACATTTCTTAAAATATTTCAATTATGGACGTGTTAGCTAGCAAGCACATACAGAAAAATATGTGCTTTATTAAAACACATTTCAGGTCATACTTGTTACAACCCGGCTCCTGGGCTGCAACATAAAGCGGGGAGGCGAGACGAGGGGGTATGAATAACAAAGACGTTTATTTGTAAATAAACAAAGTTGAAGACGCGGCACCAGCAACAGATCCCCGAGGCTGGCCCGGAGTGAGTGCCCAGAGGAGTGAGAGAGACATATCCGGCTGGGCTCTCTTCTTGTAGACCTTTTCACCCAGGTGCAGCTCATCAGGTTAACACCGGCCCCACAGCACCGGATCCTGTAAACAGAGAGAGAGACCATGGAACGCCTAGTGGTGTGGAGGGGTCGTCACACACTGGAGAGACAAAAGCAGCAGCCAAGAAATAGACAGCATTTTCAGAATACCCAGAGGGAGCGCTGTGGCGAGAGTGTGTGAATTTACTCGACTTCATCCCATAAGAAGTCTCAGCATAGTCTTAAAGGCATCTTAAAAACATTTTCAATTACTTTATGTTGTTCATTTCCCTTTTCTTCTGCGTATAATTCACACGCTTACCATAACTTATTTAAATCGCTGCATGATACAAACTAAAACTCATTGATTTAGTTAAACTTTTTGAATCACAAAGATTATTCAGTGAGTTGTGCAGACACAACAATAATGGTTATTGCTGCCGGAAAACGGCCAATGTTAAATCATCATTTACAGATGAAGCACTTAATTTCGGACTCCAGATTACCTGTTCCTGCCTACGACCAGTTTCGAGGAAGGTCAAGCCCTCCCACTATTTTCCAAGAGGGCGTTGCCAGATTTTCAATTTCAGGCTTTCAATGATCCATTGCAGCTGGCTTCATTATAATTACATTTATTTATAACGGGGGCGGTCTCAAGTCAAGCTGGAGGCTTTCCCTTGAGCGAGGGCAGACCACTTACCAATCACTGCCCTTGCGTTTCAAACTGTCTGAAATTAAGTGCTTCATCTGTAGTTATGATCATTATGTCAAATAGTAGCTAGGTGAGCTGGTGGAGCGTGCCACCCATAGCGAGGCTGGCCCACGACTCTTTGCCCCTGTTTTCAATTGGACCTGCGTGCTATAAAGGCAAAAAGGTGTACAAAAAAAAGAAATTACTTAATTTTACCTTAAAGGCTATTGTTGGAGCTATTCTCTTTATATTATTTAATACTTAAACATTTATTATCTTGCTGTTTACAGTGTTTATAGTAAATGTATTCTTAGTTATTTATATGCTTTTATTTTTAGGGCAGTTTTGGGCACTGGGTGATTAGAGCACCTGGTGTAATTGTATATATTAGAGACAGGTGGTGGGCCAGCGCACTAGTAGGCACATGTTTTTTTACCAGGGTTTTTCCAGCCACAAGAAAGGGAAGCCATAGGCAGGCTTAAGGAACAAACCATAGGAAACCTGTTCATGTTATTGATATTGGATCATAATAAAATGATCGGAGACTCTTGTCTGAACCTGGATCATTGCCCTGCGTAAGTTCCGCTAACTAGCGCCTCAGCGCTTATTATTTTAAGTTAATCTGTTTCATTTCTATATGATTTTGGCCGCTACAGCTATTGTTCTCATGATGACTAGTGGTATCACCATATCACACCAACTATATATGAATTATGCAATAAATGCAGAATAAATATAAAATCTAACTGCAATACAAAATATATACATTTCTGCAGATAAAATGTAATTATACAAATAATCATTTATCTTTAATGTTAACTTTTTTTAAACTTAACATGTTAGTGCTGTTTGGTGTTACATGTTCTAACACACTGTAAAAGAATATTTTTTAAATAGATCACCAATTAACTAATATGAGCTTTGAATGATAGTTTACTGTTGATTCCCACAGATAAATTACATTAACAGTTACAGCTACATCTGAAGTGACAGTCGAGTACGGAGGAGGTGAAGCGTGGCTAACATCAGAGTGCGCTTCCACCCCGAGGAGCAGAGAGGATGTTATCTGCGTCACCACAGGGGGGCGCTGTGAAGCGAGGCAGCACCACTGTTGGAAGAATCCACCTCAGAGTAGTTGAGATTACTCGGGTCATCTTTAGTCTGCAAGAAAACAAAGTATACTTTATCACTTGAGCTTGTTTTTTAGTTTACCGACATGTTTTGTGAGCATGTTTCCAGGATGTGTAATGCTTCATGTATTCAGTTTTTACCTGCAAATCTATATTGTTTCATGGAAACTATCTGTATTTCTGTACCTCCCCTCACACCTTCACGTTCAGTCCGAGGGCTTCCTGTTCAAACCAACGGAAGCTTGAGGCTTGGGGTTTGATCACAAACTGGCCTCGTTCCTGTTTCTGTTTCATGGTACTCTTCTGTCTTGATGTAAAAATACACATAGATCTTTTTTTGTTTCTTTTTTTTGTAAAACCTGCTTTTCCTTTTAAATATGAAAAGTTTGAGGTAAAGTTTGTTTGAAAACACATCTTTAAGCAAATGTCCCCAATCTTATCTTGCTTGCCACTGAAGAAATACTTCATCTTCTGAAATAACATTTTCCATTTGTCTAAGGCCATGTCATAAAGCTTAATACAAACAAAAATGTCAATCCATATTTTTCAACTGCTGTATTTGTGTTTGAGGTGCAGAAACAGCTTGTGAGCAAATCAAAACCATCACCTATCAATTACAACCTCTAAAATGTGTGAAGCTCAAAACCTAAAACCCTCCCACACATACTTTCTTCTGAGAAGTGACGAAGCTGTACTCGTTGGTGGTTTCGACTCTGTTTGGTTTGGTATATTTGGCGTAGGAGTAAATGGTAGATATTAATACAGGTGGAGAACCGCTCCCTCTGACGTCTTCATAAACTTGGTTAGCCTGCAGGAAGTGAGAACAGATTTGTTTTGTTATGAGCTGGTTTCAGAAAATATAGTATATCTGAAATGTCCATGATAAATGTCCATCTTACCTCAGTGTCAACACCATACTCAGGTTCCACAGGAGGATCTGTAGACAACGCAGGTAAGGGATATCAGATCAAATTATTTTAACTGCTCATACATCTCAATACAACACCTAATGTCAAAGGTTGCATGACTAATGATGTGTTCAGGAGCAACACAGAGATGTAGCTGTGGAACTGAAGTGCCATGAATAGAAAGGAAACATTGGTAAACACTGGGGGTAAACTCAGTTTAAACAAACAATTTTGAGAAAAAATAAAGTTAAACAGTCAAGTATAATCATTTAGACCAGAAGGAAAAAACTACAAGCCGTTTTTCGGAACAACGAATCAGTGATCAGTATACAGCAGTGTTTCTCAAACTTTTTCATACCAAGGACCACAATTACATATCGCCTGAATATAGTACAAACAAGTGGTAACATGTGTGATGAAGGTGTTGCGCTGGGCTATATCATGCAATCACAAATGAAACTTAAGCTCGCTCCATTACGGAGATATTCCCGTGAGAGTGCGGAAAACTTAAATTAATTAATTAATTTCAAATGTGAAATGTTACCAATATACTCACGGACCACTAGGGGGCGCTTACGGACCACCAGTGGTCCGCGGACCACACTTTGAGAAGCATTGGTATACAGTGTATATAACACTCTTTGTAAAAATGCTAAAGTTAGATTAAGATGCATATTGAGTTAATAAAATAGCTAATTATGAAGTGTATTCAAGTAAAAGTAAATCATTTAAATGTAAATGGTTATTATTTTGTGGATAAACCAAGGGACATTATCTAGAAACATTGAGAGTTTTTGAGCCAGGCGGTCACAATAGTTGGAAAAGGTTATATTTTAGTTTGTTATATGTCTGTGGGTTTCACGTTGCCTCACCTTTCCTGGCCCTCTTCCTGCAGAATATCAGCACAGACGCTGAGAGTACGATGAACATGACGACCAGAGTCAGACGCACATACAGCACCACACCTGAGAGCAGAAGAACACTTTGTTTACTCTGACACTTCCTGGCCCATAAACAACAACAACAAACTGAAAGTGCCGTAGCTGTAATGGTTGTAGTGGTTGATGACAGATGAACTATTGTTTTTTGGCACATTTTAGTTAAAATATGTTTTACACTAAACGTATTGGGAACAGTTCAATCAAAACTCCCAGTAGAAACTCACCATCTGCAACTCTCTTCTTAATGTTAATCTTAATGTCCTGGTATGAGTCGAGGTAAGGAAAATATCTGTCCAGACCACATTGGTACCATCCTGCGTCAGACTTGGTCAGCTTTGTGATGCTCACATACAGAATTGTATCACGCAGTGGATAAGTTCCTTCCTTGTATTCAATGCTGTATCTGCCTCTCTGAGCTGAGTCTCCGGCCGTTTCTACCAGAATGTTTCCTTCTTCACATTTTCCCTGACAGAAGATCTTCCTTCTTCCAGACAAAGAAAAGGAGCATAAAACTGTGATGTTTGCTCCTTCAGTTTCTGTACGGTCAAGGTTTAGTGCGTTCGTGAGCCTACTGTTTCCATCTCTCCTCTCTGGCTACTTTATTCCTGTAATACACTGCAGTCTGATTTCACAGTTACATAAAGCATTCATTGATCCTACCGGGAGCTGCCCAGTTCAACCAGTCTGTTATATCTCTCACAGGCTCCGCCCTCTACTGGACTCTATGGGTACTACCTTATCATGCAAGCATTCACCTACTGAGACTTCTATAGACGTAGCCGGCCCGGGGCGGGCCTACCTGAATGTGCGCGCATCTCACCGTATAAAAGGAGGCCTCGCCTCCTGACCGTCATCCCGTTATAACTCAATCCAACAGAAATATGAATATATTAGATTAAACTTAAAGGTGGGGTAGGTGATTTTGGAGAAACCAGCTCGAGTGCGCTAGAATTTGAAAATACACAGCTGGAAAAAATCTGCCACTTCCTTACAGAGCCCCTCCTCCAACACACACGAACGCGCACATGACCAATGAGGGCACGAGATAAGTTTGTGCTCAGATGGAAAGCTGACAGGCAGGTAGGCCATCCAGTTATTTTAGCCGGGCCGGCTCAGATGATTGGTCGTGCTTTTTACAGTACTACGGCTTCCACTGATGACATTTTTTTATGGATTTTTTGTCAAAGCACTTAAGATATTCATTGCAATCGGGATGATAAGAGCATTCCATGGAATATAACAAAAAGTGTATCTCGAGCCGGTTTCTCAAACTTACCTACCCCACCTTTAAGTGCTTTGACAAAAAATCCATAAAGAAATGTCCTCTGTGGAAGCCGTAGTACTGTAAAACCAATAATTTTAGCCGGCCCGGCTGCCTCCATCTGTGCACAAACTTATCTCGTGCCCTCATTGGTCATGTGTGCATTTGTGTGTGTTGGAGGAGGGGCTCTGTAAGGAACTAGCAGATTTCTTCCGGCTGTGTATTTTCAAATTCTAGCGCACTCAAGCTGGTTTCTCCAAAATTACCTACCCCACCTTTAAAAAGCAGAAGGGATCTTTAAAAAAAATAGACTGTTTAATGTTCATTATTTTTATTGTGATGAAGTATACACCTGTATAGAATGTTCTGTTATTTATTAATATATTTTTGTGGGTGCATGCTTTTGTGTATTAGTTTGTTTCAATGTACCACTTCTCATGTAAAATGGCCTGCTGATGGCCATCTGAGTGTGAAATGCTTAACAGGCATTTATAAAACATCAACAGCTCTCAGTTTGTGAACAGACCGCTAAAAGATGTACTGCTGCAGTTCTTCCTCTTTAGCTGCTTCAAATAAAGTGAACTAATATTTGTATCACAAAGCTAGTTATTCGGGCTGAAGCGACAGACAAATAACTCGACTCTTCAACAGAAAAGGCAACTATAAAACCAAAAGAACAATAGTTGACTGCAAATTACCAATTGCTTTTATTTGAGGATATAACTAATGCCTGTAATAAACTGCATTTAAAAAAAGGCCCTGGTACTAACTCTGAGCATCATATTTAACCACAGAAACCAACATGTGGTTGGACTGATATGAGATGATGACAAGACAATGCAGTGCAAACCTTAGTTGACTGATTGTTATTAAATTAAGAAAATAAAGCTCAATAACAGTAAAACAAAAGAGAGACTGATAGAAATACTCACTGAGGAGGAGGAAGCAGATCAAAGTGTGCCGGACGTTCATGTTTGAGTCTCTGATGGTTTAACGCTGCTTCTCTTCCGTCTTCAGGAACTGCTTTACTTCTCTAAATGATGCGAGTCCACCTCCAAACACTCTGAACTCTACTTTCTCATGCCATTATGTTCAAGTATGTGTGGTTTTACATTAAAACCGGACTTGGTTGTAACTTAATGCAGTAATCATTTCATATGTGTGTACAAGTATTCGTATAGCTGTCAAAATAACCACTTTGCCATCATTGAGTCCACAGTGTCCATTTTATTTTATTTAATCTACAGGTTTTCTAAGCTTCAACAAAATATACATGTATGTATTTAATTTATGTGTAAATGGTATTGACAAGGAATTTTTAATCTGACAGTTCTTCAAATGCTCAGAGCTATCAACTAAACACATTAAATATAGTTATGAAAAAGACAGAATAAATACAACATTTGACTGCAGTAATAAAATATACACATTTCTTCAGATGCAGAGAAACACATTAACTTATAAAAAATATCTAATACTTTACATTTTACAAATATAATTTACTTTTTTCACAGCGTTTTGGTTTTATATGTTCAAACAAAATCAAAACTCTAATAACTTTAGTTCTTTTAAAGATCTCCTATTATGCTATTTGTAGGCATATATTATGGGTCTCAGATATATACAAATATATAAAAACATGTCTATGATGTGTTTTGCTCAAAATATCAAACAGATCATGCATTTTAGAAATCCCTCATATCCCTCTATTTCAGCCTGTTAGAGAAACGCTGATCTGGGAGCTTGAAAAAAAAATAAAAGAGGAGGGGGAGCTAATGCCTGCTCAGAAGAAAAGCTGCCGTGATTAAACGCCATCATGTTCCAAACCACATCAAGGATTATTTCTGAAACAGTATGGAGCTCAAAGGCTTTCTCTCTTGCCGGTTTTACCACAAGGTGAGTTCCTTTTTATTTCCTACTTCTTCACACACATGCTCTCCAGTACAGGTTAGCTCTGAGTGTTAGCGATGCTAATGTGAACACCGACCATTTTACGTCCAAAACACGTTGTGCATTTTTTCTCATGGTAACGTTTCTGATAGGGCCGTGGGTCCACATTTCCGATATTACATCATATCGGACGCAAATCTGGATCAGCTCCGTTGTTCCCCGTTTTTAGAGATTTTGGTTAGGAGGAAAAGAGAGGGTTTTATTTTCTGACACTTTCTGAGTTCCCTAAAGGACATTAAAAAGTGCATTTTGCATGATAGGAGACCTTTAAGTTATTTACCAGATACATTTTGAATGCGTAATTACACAACTTTGTGTTCACCTGTCGGTCACTGAGAAAGTACATTTGGAAATTTCAGATTTGAAGCTACATCTGATGAAAAGAAACAGTGGAGTAAAGAGAAGGTGAAGCGTCTTCTGCGTGGCTAACGTCGGAGCTCTGTGCTACCCGAGGATCAGAGTAGAGGACGTTATCTGTGTTGCCACAGGGGGCGCTGTGGAGCGGGGCAGCGCCACTTTTTGAGAAATTCACCTCTGAGTAGTTGAGATTACCCGGGTCATCTTTAGCCTGCAAGAAAACAAATAAATCGTTATTTGTCACATGATTATCATTTCAGGATGTGTACGGCTTATGTTTTTGGTTTCATGTACAAATCTATTTTTGCTTTATCAACCCGAAAATGTTTATGTTTGTACGGCACTTTTTCCTCCTCCCCCCAGTCACACCTCCACATTCAGTCCGAGGACTTCCTGTTAAGATCAACGGAAGCTTGTGTATTGAGATATGATCCTTGTTCCTCTTTCTGTTTTCTGTTACTTGTATCTCTTGATGAACACGTTCTTCATAGGTAAATTAAGTTAGTTTAAAACCAAATGTGTTTAATCTAAAATATGTCCTCTGCTGTACAATAAAAAACACTTTCATTTGTCATATCGCCTGTCGTCTTTCATTGTGAGATAGAGAGATGGCTTCTGTCAAGTGTGAAAAAATCTTACCCATCACCTTTTAATTCAAACCTCTCAAGTGTATTTAGGGGGTGTGTATCTGAAAACCTAAACCCCTCCCACACTTCTGACTTACTTCCTTCTGAGAAGTGGCTGCAGTGACTAAGCTGTACTCGTCTGTGGATTCGACTCCGTTTGGTTGGTTTGGTTTGGCGTAGGAGTAAACGGTGGATGTTTCTGCAGGAGGAGAACTGCTCACTTTGTCCTCCTCTCTGATCTCCTCATACAGTCGGTTAGTCTGCAGGAAGTGAGAACATGTTAGTATTGATATCAGCTGGTTTTACAAACATGAATACATCTGAAATGTCCCAGATGTACTCAAACTCACCTCTGTATCATAAACATACTCAGTTTCCATAGGAGGTTCTGAAAAAAAATGCAGTTCATGAGCTTCAAAAACACAACTTTATAAGAAAAAACTTAAGATTCTGGGCAGACCTGAACTCCTTTTTGGGTTAAAAAGCAACCAAAAGATGAATGAGGTGTGAATCTCTGTGTGTATACAGTATAACACCAACCCACTGATCAACATTGTTTTTCCAAAAGACTCTTCGTATCTGTTCTAAATGATTCAAATTGAGTTTAGCGGAGTTTCTGCATTCCCCTTTTCTCTCCCCATGTCACTTCAATTCCACAGCCTCATATCTTTACTGTAAACACCCATTGAGCTCTAGTTACATGACAGATGAAGTCTTCAGGAGCATCAACGACATGTATTTGTTGTTTTAGAAATGTGACTGTGGAACTGAAGTGCCATGAACAGAGAGGATCCAGACACAGGGATAAACTCAGCCTGTTAAACAACACATTTTGAGAAAACATTCAACTTAACAGTCAAGTTGAAACATTTAGAACAAATAACAAAAACTAAAAGGTTTTACGGACAAACAATCGGAATCGGTGAGCGATTTTTAAGTAAACGATCAATACAACCATTTGTCAAAAAAGCTCAGATTTAAATACATATTATTCAGATCACAGAAGTGTGCTATTTAGAAAGCGTATTAAAGTTGACTTGAATCAAACAATACAAAATGTTTAAATCTAAATGTCAATAGTTATGTCATATTATCACAGATGTTACGAGGGAAATAATCAAATAACATTATTGACTTTTAGAGCAGTGTGTTCAAAATAAGTTGGAAAAGGTCCAATTGTTTTTGCCATTGTGTTTCCTTTAGCCTCACCTTTCCTGGCTCTCTTCCTGCAGAATATCAGCAACGCAACCGATAATACGATGAACACGGTGAACAGAAACAGACCAACATACAGCACCACACCTGAGAGCAGAAGAACACTTTGTTTACTCTGATACTTCCTGGTCCATAAACACAAACAACAAACTAAAAGTACCTGGTCCATCTGAAGCTGTCTGTCCCTGTTGAGGCTGCGTGGTGCGTTCAGGGGAGGCTGAGGAAGGTACGGAGCTCAGACTCTGAGTGGTGCGTTCAGGGATGGCTGAGGGAGGTACGGAGCTCAGACTCTGAGTGGTGGTCAGTGTGGAGGCTGATGGGGCTGGTGTTGGAAAAGGTCGGGGAGTCACTTCTGGTTTTGAAGAGGTTCGAGCTGTGAAACAAAAGGAAATGCAAAATATAAATAAATAAATAATTAAAATCAATCCGTTAAATGAAGACGGTAATTCATTTTTTGTGCAACAATATTTAAATTAGCTGTAATGTTTGTAGTGGTTTTTGGGTGTGTAGCAGATTAACAGTTTTTTTGGTACCACTTTACAATAAGACTACCCTTATAAAGGGTTTACGAATAGTTTGTAATTCAATTATTAATTAGGTTGTGAACACTTGATAAATCCTTAATAAGCTTTTATAAAACATGAGATAAACAGGGCAACTGTGACCGGTTGCTTGACAAATACTGAGCTCACATTTATCTGTACTGCTAAGTCTTATATTGGCTACTTAGCTTACTTTGTGTTCTTCATCAGCCAGCATCCTTGGTATCTGTTGCTCACTGAGTTGATTCTCGCAAAGTAGCCAATATAAGGCTTAGTCATCTTGCCAAATAGTGAGCCTGTGTTATATTACATGTCACTTGTTAGACGCTTTTATCCAAAGCGACTTACATACATTCAATACTGTGGACAATCCCCTCAGGAGCAATTTGGGGTGAAGTGTCTTGCCCAGGGACACACCGACATGCTGACTGCAGTGGGACTCGAACTTGCTATCCCCTGATTCAAGTTCAGCGCACTAAATTCAGCGCACTATCCCACTGAGCCACAGCCTCCCCTGTTGATGTATGAAAACTGTTAGAACTGGTTTATAAATGGTTCTTAATGATTAATAAAGTGTTTACAACCTAATTAATAACCTAATTACAAACCCTTTATTAATCCTTTATAAGGGTAGTCTTATTGTAAAGTGGTACTGTTTTTTTTAAATAAAAAGGAGCATTTAAAAAATGCAGCTCTAAATATAACTGTAACACTAAACATATTGGGTTATTTGAAACATTAGCAGGTGTCAGTGAACAGTTAAATCCAAAACTCCCAGTAGAAACTCACCATCTGTAACTCTGATCTCAATTTCCTGGTATGAGTCGTATAAAGATCTGTCCAGACCACATTGGTACCGTCCTGCGTCAGACTTGGTCAGCTTTGTGATGCCCACGTACAGAATTGTATGACGCAGTGGATAAGTTCCTTCCTTGTATTCAATGCTGTATCTGCCTTTCTGAGCTGAGTCTCCGGCCGTTTCTACCAGAATGTTTCCTTCTTTACATTTTCCCTTACAGAAGAGCTTCCTTCCTCCAGACAAAGAAAAGGAGCATTTGAATGTGATGTTTCGTCCTTCATTTCCTGTACGGACAAGTTTTTCTGCTTTGGTGAGCCCACTGTTTCCGACCCTCAGTGCTGTTGGAGAGAAGAGCAATAAATAGTTTCTATATTCCTGAACAGTTTCTATATTTCTGTAAAATCTGTAAAGTCTCCTGAGACAAATGTGTGATATTTGGCTACATAAATCAACTTTGATTGAGTGATTCCTGTAATACACTGCAGTCTGATTTCAGTTACATACATCTGTAATAGAGCCACAGAGTCACACTGGGAGCTGCCCAGCTCAACCAGTCTGTACTATTAACAGAGATATGAATATATAAGATACACTTTATTATCCCGAGGGAAATTGCTCTGCAGCATTTTCAATCCATAGTGCAAAGAGTGCAAATACAAAGAGATAAAATAAGATCAAAAATCTGACATTATGATTAGGTGCAAACCCAAAACATAAACAATAGGCCACATTATTCTGAAATGTGACATTCGGCATAACAAGAAGCCAACTTTTACTATATCAGGTACATTTGGATGATAATACTTTTGTGAATAAGATAAGATAAGAGTTACTTTATTGATCCCAAATTGGGAAATTGTTGCGTTGCAGCAGCATTAAAAAACAAAACAAGGCATTGCACATAAACAGAAATTAAAGAGTATAAATAAACCATTCTAGAATTTAAAAACATATAATTAAAACAACATTAAAATGTAGAAAATACACAGCATTAGTAAAATCTATACACTCTGAAATGGGGTTTTAATGTAATGTATGAATGTTACCAAGTATTTCTTCTTTTACTTATAGTACAAGTACGTATGTCACCACAGTGACTCAAACCCCTATCATCCTGTTGTAACCACAGAAACCAACGACATGTTAAACTGGTACGAGATGTGAGGAAACAGAGAGGCGTTTACCGTCCACTATAAAGTTTAACGGACTGTTAATTAAAAAAAAGATAAGAAAGAAAAATAAGTTGTTAAAAAGAGACACATTTACAGGAATAGTAAGTGATCGTACTCACTGAGGAAGAAGAAGCAGATCAAAGAGTGACGGGCGTTCATGTTTGAGGCGCTGATGATTTAAAGCTGCTTTCTTCCGTCTCCGCTGCCAAAGCAGGAACTGTTCACTTCTCTAAATGATGGAGTCCCTCCCAACACACACACACACCCTGAACTCTCCTCCCTTCTTATTTTAGTAAACATTTTTAACTGCAAGTCCTTTACTAGAACATTTAGAGAAGATTGACATTTGAACTGTGTTTGTTTGTAACATGAAGTGGCATACACGTCACGTTTATCTTTACAGTGCTATCAAATTCCTCTTTTAACTAATTTGAGTCATTTTGAATTTTTTTCCAGCTCAATGTTAGTCCAAGTTTTTTTGTAAATTATGTGTTTTTTAAGAACAGAGTATTGTCCATTGCTGCAGTATCTTTGAATCAAAATAATACAATAATAAAGTATGTTTGCCCTCAATAAAAACAAATAATCAATGTAACATTAAGCATCACAGCATATGGCGTGAATTATTAAAATGTGTTACAAAACTTGGCTAATGTATTGTTAGTTTTCATCACTGGTGTAGTGCGGTAAGAAGTCGGTAATGATATCATGCACAGATATAATCAACAGACGTGCTTTTGTGTGCATTCACTGGAAACCTCTATCTGATTGTAGACATAATAATATTTTGTTTTGTCTGAGTGAGAGTTCAGTAGATTTGGTCCTTATTACTCGAGGCTTGGACATGAACAAAATAATATATAGGCCTAGACTAACAGCAAATTGACGACATACCGGAAACACAGTAGAGGCTTTCTTTGAAATGTATTTGTAGGATATGAAAGCAGAAGCTGTCAACATGTCAAATGATAACACATACATTGGAACATATGAGAGTACACACAGAGAAGTGGAGTGTGTCAATGTGGTTTGAGAGGTTTCTCCACTACTTCTGTGAACCTAAGCTGACCTAAGCTGCTGTTTTAGTGAAGGAGCGAACTCTGAAGATTTTGAGCTGAATAAGGATATTATACATATAGTTTGTTTTTGTTGTTTTGGGTACAACATGTCAAAATCTCAACTCTAAAGCATTATCACTTTTAGCCTTTAACATCTATGCTCCAGCAGACACAGACATACATTAATATATAATAATGAATGTCCTTTAAGCTCCTTTTTTGATCTCAAACAACTCAGAAAAAGTGGTTTATTGGCAGTGAATGCTCCATTAAGTCCACCAGTTAGGCTCTAACTGTGATCAAACCAGTACTGTGGAAAAATTAAATGACCTGAAAGTTGTCAAAACACTAGAGCTACTGTATAGAAAAAAAAGCCGTGTAATTGTGTAAGGGATTTCAGGTAGTGATGAATCTGAAGAGAGTGAACATTATTTGAAACTGCATTGCTTTCACACTTTAACTCTTTTGTTAAAGCCTATTAAAAGCAAACAGTGACAGCAAACAGAGAGGAAGAGAACATAGAAATCCCCTCAGTCTTGGTGCTCTCAGTGTAACGCCTCAAGTATTTCTCTCTGTCTTGAATGAGTTATTATTAAAAGTGTTATAGATTACTCACCATCAGAGTGATGATTAGTCCTCTTTTTGTGGAGTGGCAATACAGCAGCCAATAGCAAAACCACCACTGGTCCACACACAACCAAAACCCTTTGGAAAAACCCTAGAGGGGAGAGGGACAGAAAAGAGACTGGATGAAAATTAATATAATTTAAATAATATGATCTGATTAAAACATTCTTGTTGAACAGAGACTAGTCTTGTGAAAATGCAAACGTAAAACCCTCCTGTCACGAAATGTATTAGGAAAATGTAGCGCTAGTGCTGAAACTGACTGTTTAACTTGCATTTTTTATTAACTGTGCTTGTAGGCACATTGTTTATTTCCAGTAGAGTGGTCGGAGATGGGAACAACAACAACAAATACAATACAAACAACATGACGCGATACTGTAAAAACAGGCTATTTCTGTGGCAATACCTTCTTTCGGCCGCTTGATGGCAGCAGAAACAGCTTGTAAACGACACTGACATTACATCACCTTGAAGGAGCAGTAGGTAGCAAACAGCTGCTATATTACACATCCAGCCCTGATAGAGTAACAGTAACATTTATATGGAGTCTTGTCTAGTCCACATTATAAATAAAAGGTCCAACATTCACTCTGTTTTTGCTAAATTAAAATAAGAGAAAGACCATGATCTGTACCTGTTGGCTCCTTTCTGGATTCAAGTAGGATGTCAAAGGTGTAAACAAGTAAAAAAAAAACTATGAAGTAATAATACTAATGACACCAAGAAAACGCTGTTCTTTATATCTTAAACAGTACGTTTCTGCAAATTAATTAATAACATTCACCTGAAATGTAAAGAAACACCGCAGAAAAGCATTTCAATCCATCAGCTTACCTTTGTGTTTAGAGCAAATTATGAAATGTTGCAGAAAAAACCAACAGGGTGAACATGGTACTACACTTCATGCAGCTACAGGCTTAAAGTAAAGCCTTCAATTTCCCAGAAATCATTAATCTGAGTTATCAACAACTGTCAGGACTGTAGAAGGTATATTTTAAACGCCCTTCCATAAACCTGTTTCAAAAAGGTTTATGGTCAACACGTTTTATTCTTACTGAATTGTTTATTAGCTCCTCGTGGAATGAGGGATAAAATCAAAGGTCAACAGTCAATGGCTTTAGTCAACATCCATCAACAATAAATGACACCCCTCCTTTACATGTCTGGCAATCAAAAGATAATTCATGAATACATGAAAATAATGATCCTTAACATTCATTTAAAAAAGGTTAAGTTATTCGGTTTATGAAAAAGTCATGACTGTCTTGTTATTTTTTAAATAACATACAATGTATTCCTTTTTTAATGGCATGATTTTGTCCAGACGATGTGTTATCAGTTAACACCTCAGCCAACGCGGTCATTATCATCATTTCGGGACCCCCTTGAAAACGAGATGGTGCATCTCAAGGGGTTTATCCCAATGAATACATTTCTATATATATTATGAAACTGTTTTATGGAGTTTCATTTTTACATTTATACTTTGGGGAGATTATTGATTTGTGTTATTTAAAGCAATAACAAGATACAGAAAGTTCAACTGTGCCATACAAAGCTTGAAACAGAACTAGCCGAAATGTCTTTGTAGTTTTTTGAAAAAGGATTGCCATGAATTTGAAATCACAGTCATGTCGTCCTCAGGATGATTTTAACATTTAAAGCTCTTTCCATCATTTATACAATTTAGTTATTTGGTTCATGACTACCATGTTGTATCACCTGCTAATTCGCTAATGTTTTATGCAAAAGCATCACAAACACACTGAACCAAGTACTACTGCAGCAACAGGCTTATTGTGGCCTTCAATTTCCCAGAAGTTTTTGCTTTCACTTTTCACAAAAAGTACCTTTGAAAAAAAGTTTAAGTTCAACACTTCTTTTAACAATCATATCACACTCTTATTTCTTGGTTTTTCAGCTTCTTTTTTTCTAGCTTTGATGAAGCAGAGAGCAAATCACAAAATCCTGCAGGATCAAAATACAGTAATCACGAGCTTCTATCTTATGGGGTAGTATAAATATACTGAGTTAGCTAAAGTGAGGCTAACGTTGCAATACTAGCACAGAACACCACGATTGAAAGAAGCACACAGAAAGTCTGCAGCAGACGCAGCTGTAAACTGACCGTCTTTGGTTTCACTGGAAAGATTTTGAACAGGTCCTTAAAATGATCATGTTCATGTTCATATTAGTATTCAGCACCTCTGCTGTGTGGGAGAGAAACTCCCTCAGGAGGGAACTTTAGGATTTTAGCCTTTACAGACTATTTACATGCATAGAAACCTATAACACACTACAGGAAAAGGAAAGCCCCCAAACAACATTAGGAAGCAAATGTGTTCATATTTAGTGTAAGGGATAATATCAAAGGTTAAAGGTTGTGTGTTATAGTCAACATCATGCAACGTTAACATTAAACTTTCCCTTAAAAATATCTTGAATTTAAAACATAATTACATAATTCAATGTTCTCTATAATGCACTAGAAAAGGTTTAAGATATTCAGCTTTTTTTTAATCTTGGGTAGTTTCCTTTTCAAATATAAATATATTAACTATATACATAGTTTGATTTGTTTTACATACCATTTTGTGTGTCTCTGTTAAGCAAATCATTTACCATTGAACACCTAAATCCACTCTTTTAGAAAATCATACAAATGTTCTCAAAAGCTGTTTTTATTCCTTTTGCTTTCTGTTACACAGGGAGGAGATCATTGACTCGTTTTATTATAGGCAACAACTAAATACAGGAAGGTCAATTGGGCTATATTGCTTTAAATACCTTACATCATGTTTTCAGGAATCATTTGACTGTTTGCTATCTTTTTTACTTATCTTTTTGATTGTGTTTTGGATGGTGGAGGAATTATTATTATTATTATTATGACCCCACCCACCCAATGTCCACTCACTTTCATGTTCAGCTCTTTATAAATGGTTTCATTCTCTCAGTTCACTTCTTGCTCACTCGTTGACACAGAGCTCCTTCACATCGAGCAGACTCCTTCAGGTAAGTTATCTATTTAGTAAAGTTTATTATGCAAATGAAATGTATACATGCTTTATGTTAGGATTTATAGCTCATGATATAAACCAATTTGTGATTTATACGTTTGCTGTTTGCATCTAATTCAGAACTGAATACTTTGTGTTTAGTCTATACAAAATAAAGATAAAAGCATGTCTCTTTGTTCATGTTTCCTATGATCCATCTGGAATATTGAAGATGATGGACAACTTTGACCGGCCTGGCAAAGCTTTGGCTAAAGGTCCCTATGCAGGTGCCAACACGTATGTAGATGAGCATAACGCCAAGGCCGGAGTTTCCGTATCTGCAGGATTGGGTCATGCAGAAGCTGAATGGGGCGTTTTTGATGCTGAGGTCAAAGGGCCCAATGCCATTGCCAGAGCCTCTGTAGGGGCTCTCGGTGCTTCAGCCTACGCCAGAGCAGAACTGGTCAGTGCTTCAGCCGCTGCTGGGCCTTTGAAAGCTACAGTCGGTCTGTCAGCAGACACCGGTGTCAGTGTTGGTGCTACACAAGTAGAGGCAAAGGTGCTCGGAACAAGCATCTCTGTTGGCCGTAAAGTGGGCGTTTCTCTGTTCGGCACTGGGATTGAATTTAATTTATGGTAGAATACGTTGACAAGTTTATGACAAATGCATCTCTTTGTGATTGTGCTCTCTGTTCCAATTATTTGACGCAATTATAATTAAGACTTGCTTGTATGTCTTCACTGCAGATGGAACATTGTTAAATAAAATATGTCTATTGCTTTAATATAACAAAGAGTGGACATGTAAGACTTCACTGCAGATGAAGCATTGTTTAATTATAGATGTGTACTGCTTTAATATAACATAAGCTAAATGTAAGGAACAATAATGACATTAGGAAACCTTAATGAAACTACAGTGCAATATGATTGTACCTTTTCCTGCCAACAACATCATGTAATGTCACTGCCTTCCAATCAACTTAGTCTTGGCTTGTAATAAACTTCTCTGACACTCAAGCAATGTTTGTTTACTCCTTATAAATACTATACTGTTGTATAAACAATAAAGCTATAATGGCATTGTTAAATACATATTTTAAAATAATATGCTTATTAAGGAAATCAGTGACATCCTTTTTTCACTTATCTGTGTTGCAGTATATGACTCTTTATTAAAAAAAGATTGTAAATGTAATATGTAATCTTCAACTAGTATGGATACTTAGCAGGAGGATGTCAGTATAATATAAGAAGCAGACTTTGTTCACAAACTGTTATGCTAGCTGTTAAATAAATCCATACACAGCTTTGTGTTAATGTAAGCATTTACTTTAATAATGTTATATTTTTTTACTTATCATAGCCATCTATTTAAAAAAGGTAAAATGCCAATTTAAGACCCTGAATTATTTTAAAGGTGTGATGATCCTTCATTTTTCACTAACCGGGTGCTAGGTGATGACTCTGATGCCCATGGGGGCCAGATCTCGTGCGATGAGGAGGGTCATTCCGACGATGCCACCTTTAGAAGCTGAATATGCTGCTTGGCCGACCTGGAGAGAATAGGGAGAGCAAAATAAAGTTGAGAATCGGAGCGAACACCAAGTCATTTATCTTATGTGTGTGTTTGATAGTACCTGTCCGTCAAAGGCTGCCACGCTGGCTGTGTTGATGATGCAGCCTCGGTGTCTATCGGCATCAGGCTCGTTCTTCCCCATCTCCCCCACCGCCAGACGGATCACATTAAAGGTTCCTCCAATGTTCACCTGCAGGGAACACAAAGAAAAGTCTAGTGAAGGAGGAAGTATTCAGATATTAGTCAAGTGATAGTATTTATAACACTTTGAGATGCCTCACTACTAGTAAAGTCCTGCATTCAAAACCACAAGACCAACACACGCAATACAGACCATAATAACTTTCTGCTGTAATACCACTGCTTACCTGCAATATACACTTCAATTCTTACAATTTGATAATGTTTCCGGCTCTTTGAATAGTTGATTATGTTCACTCAAAATAACTGCACTATATTTTTTTACCATGGTGTATTTATTTGTTTTATTTAATAATGTGGATAAAGAATCAAACCATCCAGCTTTCTTTGACGAAGATAATGAAAGGAGCATTCTGGCAGTAATGGATTATAATCTTGAAAAAGGTCCTCATATAGAAAATCAGCCTTGTTGTCAGCTTTGTGATTTATTTCCAGCCTAAGATTATTTGTTATAGTTTATGTAAATAAATAAACAATAGGATATTTCACTTAACCCACGAAGAAACATTTTTCCTTCAATTTTTCAAATGACCTAATCTGTAAAATACAGGTTTACAGAGAGAAGTGTAGAATAGAGTATTATGTAAAATATGTCTCCACTACATGTAGTGTAGTAGAGGTATAACGTTACATAAAGCTTGAATGTGCTTTAGTAAATGTAGGGAGACCAGGGACAGTTGTAACACGGGACAGTTGTAATGCCTTCAATATCTCCTATCACAAACAAGATAGAGTGATGAAACTCACTCTGCACATGCTCAGTTAGATGGAAAGATTGCTGTGAAAAAAAGGAGCCACGTTTAAATGTATCGCGTAAGATATCAGCAAAAGTGTGTTTCTGAGGTAAAACATTAACAAAAATGATACGATGTATTTTTTGGATACTGTCTTGAGGTCAAATATCTAGGAATCCAAAACGAGTTTTATTAGAATCACTGTTTTAAGCTTGTGATGAAGGTAGCTTCGGGCCTTGCATATGAGCACATTTTTATACAATTTATACTATTTATTGATGTAGTGTTTATTGTATTTTATTTTGAAATGTGTTTCCCTTTCCCCATGTCTGTTGCCGTTGATTGTGTGCACCTGGTAACCTGTGTTGTCTCCTCCCCCCTCTCCTGTGTCCTGTTGGGTTGATTGGGTTGGGCATTTAGGCTCTGGGGTTTTTCTGTTTGGGAGAGGTGTGTGAGATCCTTGTGGCTGGTGACTGTGCTCACGGGAACAGCAAGATTGAGGCTGTGTCCTGTGCTCGAATTTAATAAATGCCCACACCGGGTTATATTTTTGGACGTTCTGCCTCTGCCTCCTTGCTTGGTCGGGCCGCTCAATTGTCGGCTTCACAAAGCTAAACATATAACTAGCTAAATATGGGTCAAGCTAGCAATCAGGTAGGTTCACAGGGGGTGAAAACATGACTGGTGGTCCTGTGACGGTTGTAACACGGACCACCTGGGACGGTTGTAACATAGCACATTTACAATGATGGCTCATTTGCTCGAAAGATCAATATTGTTGATTGGTGTCCCCTATGTAAAGTGTGTGCGTGTGTTTGCAGTATATGCCAAATATCAGAAAGAGGAAGACAGACAGGGGAGTGCCACTTGCTCTGCTGCAGAGGGCCTCAAATGAAGTTCAGGAAGGCAAATCAGTCAGGGCAGTGGCAAAGTCTCATGATATATGCCATGTCACCCGGTACCGGTTACATAAAAAGAGGCTGAGGTTGGAGAGCCAGGGATCAAAATCACCCCAAAGAGTAGGCTACTGGACACCCAAGAAGGTGTTCTCAACAGAGCAGGAGATGCTTTTGAGAGACTACCTGATGGAGGCAGCTGATTTATATTATGGTCTCAGCTCAAAGGAGGTAGGTCTACACATAATTAAGGTAGAAATAGGCTATCTATACGGATGGAAGTGACGTTTACACCTGCCACAACTGTGAATCAGATTAATTCCATCTGGTGTTCTGTTATAAGTTCTGTCCATTGTTCATTGTTTGTTGGAGGATGTGTGAAACCCCATTACAATCTTGTTGCCTTAGAATTTGACAGCTTTCCCTCTTTTTTGTCATGTAGTGTGAAAAAAGGTAACCGTTATTAACATGTTACAACCGTCCCTGGCATGTGTTACAACCGTCCCTGGCATGTGTTACAACCGTCCCTGTACACTGGGATGGTTGTAACGGTTGAGTTAAAAAAACAAAACATTTTCCAACCTGTACTTATCTCATAAAAACATCTTAAATACATTGTTTCAGTAGTTGACACATTGAGAATGTATAATATAGCAAAATGGTATAAAAAAATCTTAGTGTAAATGTTTTTTTACTTTTTGTTTTAAACGGAAAACAAATGTGTGGATCAAAAATGTATTTGTAAAATATTTGTCTGTATTTGGATTTTATTTACATGTGAAACGGAACACATTTGTGTGTGCATTGAAAAACACAAGTATGGATCCGGAAATACAGAGTGAATCCTTCTGTGTGCATGTGTGTATTGTTAAGGCTGTACAAAGGCGTGGAATTAAATGCACGATGCAGAGACAAACAAAGTATCAAAATAAAGTGTTTTAATGTAATCAGGTAACAACACACTGAATACATAAAGTAACAAAACAAACACTCAAACTGTCTAACCTATACTATCAAAAAACGACTTACTTAACCTAACTCTCTATGGACGATAACTCTAAGGACAATGACAAAAGATCTTAACGCTGGAATGCTTGGAACACACAAGACAATCTGGCAACGAGACAAGGGAAGACGAGAACTATATATACTAGACAGACAACACCAGGGCCCTGTACGACGAAGCAGGATTTTCTCTTAGCCGGCTAAATTCAGGGAAAACTCCGGCTTTCCGGTCGTTCGAAGCTGGTTCTCTTTTTAGCAGGCTAGATTTCCATGGTAACTTATGCTTAGCAGCTAACCTGGTCGGGACCAGGTTAAGTTGCAGGCTAAGAGCTAAACTCAGTGAAGCACTGCCTGCTGACCAATCAGAGCTCCGTGTGCGGAGCGGGGTGCAGAGTTTAAAGCGAGCAAGTCACATTACAGGAGAAAGGAAATACAGTTTAAACTGCCGTTGCAGGAAAGCCGACCGGCAAAAATCACCGACTGTGTGAACGTGAACATTAATAGAATATCACCTCCCATCTTCAGAGCAATCTGACTATTATAACATTAGCGTTAAGAAAGCTTACTTAAATATCTGCCACAACATAAGTAACTGGATCAAAGTTACGGTCTATATGCTGTAAAATGTATTATCTCTTCGATTTACACACGGAATATATTGCACGTCAGTCAGCTGAGCCGTATCTGGCCGTGCAACACTCACAGTGTCACATACTGTATGCAGAAGTATTATATTAAGCAACACATTAAGTTGACGAAACACTCGAGTCAATTATTAATTAATTAAAGTCAGATTGTGTCTTACGGGCAGTGATATCATAAACCTGTTAATGTACGCATTCAAACACTTTTTCTTTTACCAGCTGTATTCACCTTGCAGGTTGTCACAATTGAACGGAAGACCAAAGTGCAACACACGGAAAACCAGGGATCGTTGATAACCAGCTTTATTATAAGCAAAAGACTGGTTGTATACAACACGGCAGATCGAAGGCAAGATGGGAGTCGCAGGTACCAACCGGTCAGGGAGCAGGCAAGGCAGAATAATCCGAGTTCAGGCAGGGTCAGGAAACAGACGAGACAGGATGGTCTGGGACAGGCAGGGTCGAAACCGGGAGAGCAATCTGGAGGTAATACGGGAAAGACTGGCATAATGCAAAGTACGATCTGGCACTGATGTGAAAGTGAAGTGAGCCTAAATACTAAATGGCCTAATGGGTGAAACAGAGTGAGAGAGATACAGGGTGTGGCTACAGGTGAGACAGGTGAACGGAAAACTACTGGTGAATGATGGAGCAGACTGTGACACAGGTGAAACTATGTGGATTTTATCCTGGATAAAGTGTTTAAGTCATGGATGTTTAAAGTTTAACGTCTTCATATTTGTCTAATTATATAGTTGACTTTTCATTGAGGAAGTATGACGCGCTGCGCTGTCAGTACGCTTCTCCATGTTTGTGATTGGTCGAATTCTCCAAATACCACCCCTGTCATGTAAACGCGCACCTAACTAGATAGGGCACGGCTGGCTTGAGAGATCCACTTGATAACCTGTGTCGTAGTGCCGTTTAGCGAGAGCGCGTATGTTTTGGATTAGGCCAACCGGCTAACTCAAACATATCCAGGTTAGGTTGAACCAGTTTCGTAGCACAGGGCCCAGGTGAAGACAATTTAGACAATCACAACAGCGGGAAAACAGACAAGGCAGGAAACGTACTTTAGACACATGAGGGTAGACAAGACTATCAAAATAAAACAGGAACCTATCTAAACACAGAACATAAAACCTAAACTAGGGAAGAATCTTTAGCAGAGCCGTCTACGCACAACAGAATGCTAGTGGGGGAACGTTTTTTACATCTCTTGCTTTTTTATCTGAAAAACTTTTGTTAAATGTAAAAACGGATATCAGATAAGTGTAAATATGACAAATGGCCCAACCAAAGGAAAAGGATTAAGTTGTTTTTGTTTGTTGTCAATATTTACACTTTATTCTATATTGGCAGTGTTCCGACTCTGATCTGCAGTTGTGACACAACAATTCTCCTGGGTATCAATAAAGTTTTATCTTATCCAAAGTTTTTGGGAAATGTTGTAAAGAATGTATTGTTGGCTTGCAGTTTACCACGGTTTGATCTTCTTGGTTTTTTAGTGAGTACACTTTGTATTTCTGTCATTTCCCTTTTTATATTTACAGATATACTCCCCCAGATGCGTGCTCATCAGATGTTGCATATTCTAAAATGAGTCTGTCTTTTGTTGTTCCTGTGGTTAGAAGTGTGATCAGCTACCAGTATGAGTCACTTCTATTTGATTATTAGATTTCCTGAATTGTTGTACCTTTTTCTAATGTGTCTCCGATCAACATTGGCTTTTCTGTTCTTTTTTAAGATCTTATAATATATATATTACATCCGTCTTTAGAGTGGTTCAGCCAGACTGTAGCTGAGCATGTTGTACCTTCACAACACAGGAAACTACCTCTAACGCAATTTGCTAAAAGATGTCTTCCTTACAGAGAAATCTGTATCCCAAAATAAATGTTCAGCTTCACAGGAAGTCCCTGCAAATGCATGCTTTTGTTCACTTGCTGGACGCTCACTCAGTCCATTAACATCTTACAATATAAGACAGAAACAATTAGTTTTTCAGAGGAAAAACAACAGAGCAGGAGTAAAATGCTAAGTGTATTATATCGGAAGTTTTACAGCGCAGTTTGTAAATTTCGTTTTTTACGAAAGTTTACACATTTTGCCAATATCTGCCTGAATTAAGCTACCATGTTAACCTTGTAGTGAAAAGAAAGTAGTGTTTGTAGAAAGTGGTTAAATGTAGCCTAACGAAGTGCATTTACTCAAATACTTATTTTACATAAGTAACTAGTTCTTTACTTGAGTATTTAAATGTAATGCTTCTAGATTTTATATTTGTTTACTCAACTATAGATATCTGACACTTACAGTAAGGCTACTTGTAACATTTGACATACGAAACATGATGATATGATGAAGTACTCTACTACTTATATAAAATTGTCTCAACCTTGACACACTACAACATTAAAATGCTCCTAACTGTATTCATTTGAAATAAAAACAGAATATAATATTATCTGATAAAACAACACTGTGAAATTGAGAGATGAGATTGGTGCATAACGATCACTTTTACTGAAACTGAAAGTACATTTTGCTGATAATTACTAACATTTTGAATTCAGTACATTCAAAGGACTATTTTTAGACCACGTGTTTCTGCGTTGGGGAGGAGAGTAGAGCTGTGTTGTGTTTGGAGGAGGGCCTTCATCATTTAAAGAAGTAACACGTCTCCAGTAAAGAAAGACAGTCAGTGGTAAACCATCAGAGTCTCAGCATGAACATTTCTCACACTTTGATCTGCTTCTTCCTCCTCTTCTGTGAGTACTTCACTTTATTTCATGTCAGTAATTTAAATGTATCCTTTAAAGTATGTATTGAGTTAATGCAAGGCTCCAGCAGTACGAGTTATTCAAATATTTCAAAGTTAGGCTTTTTAATAGCTTCAAAAGTATGTTTCACTTCCTCAAACAAACTGTACATCATCATTAAACTCAGTTATTATCTGCTGACTGAGTAAAAATAAGTTATGGTTGGTCTACAACTGTTTTAAAAAATATATATTTAAATAATGTATGTGCTTGTTTTTACTGCTGATGATTGTTTTCATAATCATTTAATCTGCTAAATATTTTCTTGATAAATGTATTAATCTTTAGATTTGTATTCTTACTATATATACATGCCACTAATGTTAATTTTTACTTTTTATTATATTTGTATCTGATTATATCTTTTTAAACATTTTTTACTTTGGGATAAATAAAGCATATATCTATCTAATTGTTTCGTTGAAGTGGTGTGGACATAAAAAAAACAAGATGATGTACTATTAGGATTTGCATTAATGTAACGCTTAAAATAAGAGATGTAGACTTCATGTAGTCTTTGTGTCTAAAGAAGTGTTGTGATCAGACTGCAGGATCTTACAGAAAGTACTGACCACTACTAATGATGGCTCATCTTTTGTTCATCTTTTGTTCAGCTCTGCAGGATGGAAGCACCGGTCTCGTCAGTGCCCAACTCTCTGTCTATTCAGTAACTGAAGGAGCAGATATCACAGTTCAATGCTCCTTTCCTTCTTATAGAGAAAGGAAGTTCTTCTGTAAGGAACCATGTAAACAAGAAGACATTCTCATTGAAACATCTGATTTCTCAGCTCAGAGAGGCAGATACAGGATTGATTATAAACAGCGAGATGTGTTTGTGACCATCTCCCAGCTGACCAAGTCTGACTCAGGAAAGTACAGGTGTGGTGTGTCATCTTCTTCAGGAGCTACATACGAGAATATTGAAATCATTGTTGTTGATGGTGAGTTTCTACTAAAAACGGAATGTTCTTTCTTGTCCAGAAATAGTTTTATCTTCTCACCTTTACTTCATTTAAATCCTACATGTCTTCTGAAAGTAACCGATAAACCAAAACTGACACACGTACACAAGTGTATTTGAATAATATTGTAAAGAACACACTTATTGTTGTTTCAAGTGATATTTCAGTGATGAGAAATGTAATAGAGAGGCGAAGTCCCTCCCCTTCCGAGGGAGCTCATGGGACCCCGGAAGCGGAAAAATATACATTGAAGTCAAGGGAGAGATAAACGTTATCTTTTGATCCCGTTTGAATTGTGCCACGAAGTACACATATGATGTTTGTCAATCTTAAACAATCCTTTCCATGTAAAAAAAGTCACAGTTTGTCGTAAAACTGTTGAAATATAAGACTATGAAAAATACACAACTAGAAAGACTACAAATCCCAGAGTCGCGTAAGTGATGTCACCATTGTTTTCCTCCACTAAGAGATAGCTAAGATCAGCGCCATATATATATCATCTATCTTTATGGCGCTGGCTAAGATAAGATAACTTTAACAAGATGCCTGTGTGCTTAGTACCAGGTTGTTATCATACCAGCAATGGGTCTTGCTCGTTCTTTCGCCTCCCGTCTGATGAAAGGAACAGGAGTGGCTGGATCAAGTTAGCTACCTAGCTAGTAGCTAGCACGTTAGTTAGCATTACAGCCTTGTCATTTTGATTAGCCTTAACAATAAGTAACATAAGGTAACCCAACATGTTAAACAGTAAGAGTAGTAGTCATATTTCGTGAACCCTTTGAAGAGTACTGTCACCGGTGTGATCATTCTATAATACACCATTTAAGCCTGGGGGAGAAATGCTAATGCAACATTAGCATATACAATCTTTTCTACTTCACGCTATCTGCACAAATGGTTGACATTAAAAAGCCCAGGCAGTTCAGAGAAAATCAAATGAAGGCAGGCAGCTTTGCATGACATTCTTCTGGACGTGTTTCATTGTGGTGATAGTGAGGGTAGTCAATCCTTTTGTTGACAAGACAGTAGTGATGGCCATCTTGGTGACGTGTGTTGTTCTGCTAGACCGGAGATGTAATTCATTCAGCGTTTCACACAAGTTTTTGACTTTCAAAATTATCTTTTAAATTGACAAACATCATATGTGTAATTCGTGGCACAATTCAAACGGGATCAAAGGATACGTTTCGCTCTCCATTGACTTCAATGTATATTTTTCCGCTTCCGGGGTCCCATGAGCTCCCTCGGAAGGGGAGGGACTTCGCCTCTCTATACCGGGGTAGGAGCATATTGGTCTGTTGTGTGTTTTCCATTGCTGAATGTAGCAGTCTATGAGACAGCTCTCTGTTCTGTTGAAAATAATTAGGAATAGATTGAGATCAATAGCAAATATTAAAAACAACTGAACTGGTTGTTTTTGGCTGCGGTCGGGGCTTTAAAGGAATACATTAACCCCCAAATTACAATTTTTGGATTAATGAATTAGTCATCCTGCGTTACATTGAATTTGTGAAGAAAACCTTTTGCAGCGTGACTCCACGGTGAACAAAGAATCCCAAAATGGAGAAAAGTCTATATACATTTTTAATTAACTGGGGCTTTGTTTTAAAACAGCAGAAATATATTCAAACATCTGTTTATTAACTCTTACACAACTAATGCTGTATAGTCCAAATATAATTTACTGTATGCTCAGTACAGTACTTCCCTGAAACATGCATTCTGCTTAAACCTCACCATTTAAAACACTTCTGCTTAAAGAGACGAGCTCCTCTTTTCTCAAGAACAGTTAATGCAGAAGTGTTTAGATGAGTCATGTTTTAGGGAAGTAATGAGCATATGAATTCAAGGTAACTCTAAAGTCCACATATTTAATTATCAGTTAACCTCAATCGGATACTATTGATAATTTAAAAAATACAAAGCCAACAATTTGATTAAAGCATTCACTTCTAATCAAGAAGATCAAGTTTTAAAATAAACAAAGTCAAAAATATTGAAATCACAATTAGTGATCTACAAACTACACATAGTAACTATTGATTGTTTGGTTTTTTTCAACAGCAAAACTTGTTGGTGGCCCTTCTGCAGAAAAAACAATCGATGCTAGAACTGGAGGAAATATTGTAGTTGAATGCTTCTTTACTCACATTTGGACCAATATGTACTTCTGCAAGGAAGAATGTGAAGGAGACATTCT
>CALSBZ010040383.1:0-16991 GCA_943591055.1 Gobionotothen gibberifrons
TACCCCTCCTTTAAGGTGGACTCACCTTTACAAGGGACCAGCTAGTCTTAGTGTCTTAATGCAAACGTTTTGTAAAGTGATGCTAGACCAACAACGTGCTGTTGGGCTGTGTGCTCTCTGCAGGACGGTGTCTGTCCACAAAGATTGTTTATGAAATGAGAGCTTCACTCTGTTTTTGTTGTCTAAACCATGCAACAGAGCGATACGTCTTCTTTCCAGCAGATGGCATACATGTTACATCATGCAGTTCAACTGTCATCCACATATTAGAGATTCAAAACAGCAATGTGTGAGATAAGGCTAGTAATTGACTATTTCAACAGAATGTGAAGAGGTTACAGTCTTGAGGCCATGTCCAATATGTTTATGTTTTGTTTGATTAAATCTACTGAAATGAGCATTCAATGACTCAATTATTCTGAATTACTGTCATTACATCATGGGTTTGCATTGTAATATTAGAACGCTTAAAACCCAACTTTACTTCTTCCAAGTTGCGGGTGTTCATTGTTTAGAAGTCCGCTGTGTTTCATCCAAACTTCCACTTCGTGCTCCGATAATGCTGAAAGTATCTGTTGTATGCTTTACCTGCTCCAGTAACACAAGTGTAATTGACTGGACAGAGACAAGAGATAGTGGATGGATCCAGAGGAGAACCAGAATATAGTCCGCATAGAGCCTTCAGGTTCTGAAAATGATCAGGGATAGAGCAAGAAAAAAACTCCAAAAACCTGAATAGAGCTAGAAGATAGCCAAAGCCAAGAAAGACCCAGACAGGGAGGAGCCAAAAGAGTTTGTATTTTTTAATATTCAAGCTCTTCTCTTAAGATATTAGAACTTCCTATCTCAACATGTATCCTTTTATACATTAAAACAACCTTACATTTTGCTGCCAATTATTGAGATTGTTTCACAGCTTTATCTTAAATATTTAGACTTTTGTCTTTACATATAGATTACATAGGATGAACAGCACCATCCACTCTGCTGGGTTCTGCCCAAATCGGCTCAAAATGCATGCAAACATCTCGCTGTATCCATACTCCTGCAGTTGTATTGTTCTGGATTCATAGTGAAATGTATTAGATGTTCTGCACTCTTATTGTTATGTATTTAATATAAAGTCAAATACCCATAAAGTCAGAAAAGAAAAGAGTCTCACTTAAGGAAATAGGTTCTGAACCAGTGAGAGTTCTTCATTTGCACATAAACATGGTCAAATATTTAAAGTTGTGAACAGGGGCCTGTACTACGAAGCTGGTTCAACCTAACCTGGATATGTTTGAGTTAGCCGGTTGGCCTAATCCAAAACATACGCGCTCTCGCTAAACGGTACTACGCTGCGGGCTATCAAGTGGATCGCTCAAGCCAGCCGTGTCCTATCTAGTTAGGTGCGCGTTCATGAAAGGGGTGGTATCTGGAGCATTCGACCAATCACAAACATGGAGAAGCGTACTGACAGCGCAGCGTCATACTTCCTGAATGAAAAGTCAACTATATAATTAGACAAATATGAAGATGTTAAACTTTAAACATCCATGACTTAAACACTTTATCCAGGATAAAAGCCACATAGTTGCACCTGCAAGGTGAATACAGCTGGTAAAAGAAAAAGTGTTTGAATGCGTATATATTAACAGGTTTATGATATCACTGCCCCGTCTAAGACATGGTCTGACTTTAATTACATTTGACTTGAGTGTTTCGTCAACTTAATGTGTTGCTTAAAATAATACTTCTGCATACAGTATGTGACACTGTGAGTGTTGCACGGCCAGACACAGCTCAGCTGACTCGGATAAGGAAATGTATGATACATTATGATGTGATATGCCGCGGACTGTACTGTTACTTTGATCCAGTTACTTATGTTGTGGCAGATATTTAATTAAGCTTTCTTAACGCTAATTTTATAATAGTCAGATTGCTCTGAAGATGGGAGGTGATATTCTATTAATGTTCACGGCAGTTTTTCTGTATTTCCTTTCTCCTGTAATGTGACTTGATCGCTTTAAACTCCGCACACGGAGCTCTGATTGGTTAGCAGGCAGTGCTTTCACTGAGTTGATCTCTTAGCCTGCAACCTTACCTGCTCCGGGGCAGGTTAGCCGCTCAGTATAAGTTACCATGGAGATCTAGCCTGCTAAAAAGAGAACCAGCGTTGTCAGACCGGAAAGTCGGAGTTTTCCCTAAAGTTAGCCGGCTAAGTGAAAATCCTGCTTCATAGTATACCCCCCTGATGGTGTCGCCCTAATCCGTGTATCTACGGTCCATTTGTTTTTCTTTATTACACAAGTTAGTGGAAGAGCGTCTGAGAGGCCTTTTTGTTTTTGTTGTTTTACCTTACTAAATGGTCTAATGGTCATTGGAGCGAGGGGCGGGGCGAAACTCACGGAAGTGATTTCAAAACAAAAGCCCTCGTTTGCTTGGAACGGTGATAATATTATAAACAAGGTGAATTTAGCGATCACAACGAAAACGGCCAAGGCCCTTTCTCATTTCTCTAACTCCTCGACTCCCCTCCTCGACTCCTATCCTCAAGACTTAGTCCCACCCACAGGAGATGCGAGCAGAGGAGCCGAGGAGGGGAACCGAGGAGAGAGGAGGGGAAGCAGCAGGCGGTTAGAGAAATGAGAACTCCTCTCCTCTGAGCGGTCATTTTAAAGAGACGTCCATTAATGATGACAGCAGGCACAGCAGCCCTCTGTCTGATGGACAGATGTGTTCATGACGACTTATATATTTACTTTGAATTCATTCACAGTGCGATATAATGAGACAATAACAGGCTACAGATGCGGACACACACACACACACTTACACACACACATATATACAGTATATGTATATATTTATATAAATATATACAATTTCAGAATCAAACAGAGCACTCTCATAATAACAAAACACTATCAGAGACTGGATATATGTGCGTAATGACTCTTTGAAACATCTCTGTTCCCGGAAATGCATCCACGAAGGAGCCGTGGAGGACCCATCAGTGTATCCTCGGTTATAGCTCCTCCAGAGAGCCTCCTCGACGCTCGATCCTCGGTCCTCGGTGTGCATTTAGAGAAATGAGATGTCCTTCAAAATGGCGCGCTGAAATTCATTTCCGGGTCACTACCGGAGGACCGAGGAGTTGAGGAGTCGAGGAGTTTAGGAGGGGGAATTGATTAAATGAGAAAGGGCCCAAGACACATATTGAGCCCAGAAAATGAATGTTATTAAGGGCTGTAAATATAATAGGGCTGTGTGTAAAATCGACAACATTGTTAGGAGATTTAAACTATACAGCGATTCTGCACTGCGGTCACTCAGCCGTCTCTCGAGTTTGTTTTTTCAAATCAGCTGCTCTTCAGGTGACGGAGAGCACCAGAACGCTTTTGTTGTTTTGATTTATTTGGAACCTTTATTAATGCTTTTTCTGTTTCAGTCAGAGGTGTGCTTTGCTCAGGTGAAGGGGGCGGGGCTAAGGCTTTAAATTGGAGGTGCGGTGTGTGACAGGAGAGCAGCAGGCAGCAGCAATACCGTCATTGACACGCAGACGCAACCTTATACTTAGCCAAGACAGATTATTAGGATCTGCTGTTTAAGTTTATGTTAAATATTGTTTTCGTATTTTGTTTTATGTTTTGCTCGAAATAAACGTTGAAAAGCAACGAAACGTCCAGTGGATTGTGTACTGCAAGTCTGACACTGCTTCCCAGGCCCAAGCTCTTCATGTGGCCAAGAACAATAACTTTTCTGGTATCGAGTTACAAGACAAACTTTTGGGGATTTTGGCCACTACAATTAGTCAATGACGCGCTGTGATTGGAAACACGAGGACTATTGGAGGATCAAAGGGATCGTAGGAATCAAAGACAAAAGAAACGCCGGCCCGACGTGTGGCGGAGCAAACAAAGAAACACTTCGGAGGAGTTATGAGCTTTCAGATCAAACATCACTGAAGGATTATTCGTTTGGAAGAAATACCTGAAGTGTTTAGAAACGGATTTCACCGCTGATATTTGTGTTTATGGACAGTTCATCTTTTATTTGTCAACCTTTCTGTGACGAAGAAAAAGAGAGCAGCGGTGAAATACAGCCTCTTTTTGAATGAACTTATGAAGTAACCTGAGTCAAGTTTTGAAAATACAAGGATAACGGAGTCACAAGAACTGTTTCTAAACATTTTGAAGACTTTTTGGAAGCCAATTGGATTAAAATGGCGAGTTCTGATGAGGCGGAATCGCCACCTGTGAAAGACATTGATGAGGCTGCGGCGCAGCTGCGCTCATCGAGATCAGGAAAAGCTTCGCATTTAACACGGAGAATGAACATTGTGAACAACCTAATGACCGATAAGGAATATCTGGATGAAGTCAAAGGGAATATGTTGAAGTTTAACGAACTTTCGGTTGATTTTAAAGCCTTGCATGTCTCATATGCGCAAATGTTGGATGAGAGCGCAAGAAAAGAGGACAATGAGAAATGGTATCAGCCGAGATGTACACACATAATCTCATTCCTTGCCAAAGTTACAAAATGGATAACTGACACAGAAAATGCTGATCCACTCAACTTGACTCAAGTGGAAGGTCTGCCAGCTGAAGAAGGTGCATATGCAAATGAAGGCAGCGGTCTGAGCGATGTGGATACACACTCAACGAGGTCTATAACATCCAGCCAATCTTCCTCCTCCTCACTACGCATCAACGCTGAGGCAGAGAGAGCAGCCTTATTGGCCAAAGCTTCTATGTTACAAGAAAAACATTGCATTGAAGAACAGGAACAAATATTACAAAAAAGAAGAGAAAAACTAGAACTTCATACAGAAATAGCAGCCAACACAGCCAAAATTAATTTGTGGGTTGTAAATGGGCCACTCAGAAATGGCGGTGAGGGCAGTACGGTGAGAGTGACTGTGAATAGGATATCAGCCATACGTTTGGAAGAGCTTCTAATGTCACAGTACAACCAGGACTTCAACAAAGTGTCATCTGAGGAAAACCCAGAGATGTCAGTTGAGGACAAAATGTTTTTGAAAGTAGCCAGTGAGGCTACCCTGCAAAACGGACACTACAGTCTAAAGTTGCCATTCAGGAAAGCCAATGTCAGCATGCCTAACAACCAGCAAATTGCAGAACAGCGCCTGCAGGGCTTAAAAATGAATTATCTTAAAGACAATGATTTAGCTAGGCTTAGCCAACAGGCTGAAGCAGCAGCTACCACACTGGTAGATACAAAGACAGATATTTCAGTTTATCCTTATGACAGAGGTGCTCCAGTTGTTAGGAGCAAGGCAGGCGCCCCACTTCACTTTCCCTTTTTTAATGTGCGTGAAGATAACACACACAGTTGGCCTGATATTCATCATGAAGACGGCATTAATGATCAGCATCAGCCACAACCAACCTCAGTGCACAATATTCCACCTGTCATACCCCAAAACACACAGCCAACTCTGCCACAAGGACAATGCCCCCCTACGCCCAGCACAGCAAAGGATGACCACATGATTCAAATACTGGAGCAAAGCAAAGCAGCTTGACGAGGATTCTTGTAAAACAACAACTTCTCTCGACGCTGCCGCAAGGAAATATTCCACCCTTTGATGGACACATTCTGGAGTACAAGTCCTTTATTCACTCATTTGAACATTGTATTGAAAACAAAACAGACAACAACAGAGACAGGTTGCAGTTCCTTATACAGTTTACCAGAGGCCAAGCTCAACGGCTAGTCAAAAGCTGTGAATACATGTCTCCAGACAGAGGCTATCAGAAAGCAAAAGGTTTACTGAAGGAAAACTTTGGGAACGAATACAAACTCTCTTGTGCTTACCTGGAAAAAGCTCTATCCTGGCCCCTAGTTAAATCTGAAGATTCAAGGTCGCTGCAGGATTACGCCATGATTCTAAGGAGTTGCTGCAACGCAATGGAGGAAATGTAGTACTTGGAGGAACTAGACACAGTGTCCAACATGAGAAGCATTGTGCTTAAGCTACCATACAAGCTCAGGGAGAGATGGCGCAGCAAATCTTAGCAAGAGGAGAGCAGTCGTAGAGTAAGGATTTTAGACCTTGTCTATTTCATTGAGAGGCAAGCTCGCATAGCAGCAGACCCAGTTTTTGGTGACCTTCAAGACCAGTCAGCTGCCAAAGGAAAGGTGGCTGTAAAGACTAGATTTCCTGTTAAGTCGCACATCTCAAAGGCCTATGACACAGGTGTCACTGTTTCCCCAAAAGAAACAGAGCCTGAACCTTCCTGTCCCTTCTGTAGGTGCAAGCACACATTGGAACGGTGTAAACAATTATTGGAAGAAACACATAGGAACAAGCTGAACTTTATAAGGATCAAGGGCATATGCTTTGGCTGTCTCTCCATAGGCCACATTAGTAGAGACTGTAAACAATGCCTCACCTGTAGAGTTTGCAAGCAAGCCCACCCAAGTGCCCTGCACATCTATGTTAAAGATGGTCCGACTAAACAGACCGAAAGGCCCTCTGGTGTAGCAGGCAGAACCACAGCAGAGTTATGTGGCCACATAGGGGCCGGAGAACAAAATAATGTGCTGTCCATTGTCCCAGTGCAAGTTAAGGCAGCAAAAGGCAGTCAAGTCTTTCAAGTCTATGCCCTCCTGGACCCTGGTTCCACCGCTACCTTCTGCTCCGAAGCGCTGATGTCTAAACTCAACCTGAAAGGCAGAAAAACACATATTCTGTTAAGCACAATGAATCAGAAAAAACTGGTGTCATCTCATGTCATACCTGGAATTGAAGTTTCAGCACTGGACAGCGACAACTTCTTACCTCTTCCTGACGTTTTCACCCAGAGAGAAATGCCAGTCACCTCCAGTAGCATTCCCAACCAGAATGACTTAACGCAGTGGGCATACCTGAATAAAGTCAAACTTCCCAGTATCAGTGCTAAAGTGGAATTGTTAGTTGGCACAAATGCTCCAAAGCTGTTAGAGCTATGGGAGGTTATTAATAGCCAAGGTGAGGGCCCTTACACAGTAAAAACTCTATTGGGGTGGGTTGTAAATGGGCCACTCAGAAATGGCGGTGAGGGCAGTATGGTGAGAGTGACTGTGAATAGGATATCAGCCATACGTTTGGAAGAGCTTCTAATGTCACAGTACAACCAGGACTTCAACGAAGTGTCATCTGAGGAAAACCCAGAGATGTCAGTTGAGGACAAAATGTTTTTGAAAGTAGCCAGTGAGGCTACCCTGCAAAACGGACACTACAGTCTAAAGTTGCCATTCAGGAAAGCCAATGTCAGCATGCCTAACAACCAGCAAATTGCAGAACAGCGCCTGCAGGGCTTAAAAATTAAGATAAAGAGGGACCAGCACTACAAGCAGGAATACGTTGCATTCCTCAACGACATCTTGGAGAACAACTATGCAGAGGAGGTCCCACAGGAAGATCTGACACAGTCACCCGGACACAAATGGTACATACCACACCATGGGGTGTACCACCCCAAAAAGAAAAAGCTTAGAGTGGTTTTTGACTGTGCAGCCTCTTTCCAAGGCATGTCCCTGAACACAGAGCTACTGCAGGGACCTGATCTGAATAATTATCTTGTGTGAGTCATTGTGAGATTTCGCAAAGAGCCAATTGGATTTATGGCCGACATAAAATCAATGTTCCATCAGGTCAGAATGGATAAATCTCATGTGGACTACTTGCGGTTCCTGTGGTGGCCACAAGGTGATACTAGTAAGCCCCCAAAAGAATACCACATGCTGGTGTACATTTTTGGAGCTGTGTCCTCCCCAAGCTGTGCAATATTTGCGTTACAAAAAACGGCTGAAGACAAAGAACATGGGTTCCCACCTCAAGTAGCTGAAACTGTCCGAAGCAACTTTTATGTTGACGACTGTGTAAATTCAGTCTCAAAAGAAACTGAAGCCATCCAGCTAGTAAAGGACCTCACTGCATTATGCAGACAGGGCGGGTTTCAGCTGACCCAGTGGGTTAGCAATAGCAGGTCTGGCGTCCATCCCCACAGAGCAAAGGGCAAAGGATGTTAGGACTTCTCGAGTCTCGACAAAGACAGTCTCCCCATTGAAAGAACATTGGGTTTGCAGTGGGGTGTGGACTCTGACCATTTCCAGTTTAACATCCATCTCAACCAGAAGCCACATACACGAAGAGGAATGCTTTCAGTTGTAAGTTCAATCTTTGATCCACTCGGCTTTCTGGCTCCTCTGATTCTCCCAGCCAAGCAGTTGCTACAAGAGCTCTGCCAGAGAGGCTTCGGTGGGACGAACCTTTGCCCCAGACTATATCCGATAAATGGATCGAATGGATAGCAAGTCTGGAGAGGATAAAACATTTCCAAGTGCCTCGCTGTCTGAAGCCAAAGAGCTATGGAACACAAATGTTTGCACAGCTGCATCACTTCTCAGACGCCAGTGAGAATGGCTATGGCTCAGTAAACTACATTAGGCAGGTTAACATGCAGGATGTTGTTCATGTTTCCTCTGTCCTAGGAAAATCCAGAGTCCTTCCTTTAAAGCACATCACAGTACCGCGACTGGAGTTGGCAGCTGCAACACTTTTGGTGAAGGTGGACAAAATGCTGAGGAAAGAACTACACATGGACTTAAACCCCTCAGTCTTCTGGACGGATAGCCAAACAGTACTCAAGTACATCGGTAATGACAACACTAGGTTTAAGACCTATGTTGCCAACAGAGTGTCACTGATTCGTGACAATAGTGAATGGTCTCAATGGAGATATGTAAGCAGCAAGGAAAATCCTGCTGATGACACCTCGAGAGGAATGAGTGCAGTCAAATTCATGCAGCAACAAAGGTGGATGCATGCCCCAGAGTTCCTATGGAAGCCAAAGGAAAGTTGGCCTGTGGAAAAATCATTGACCTCCGAGCCATTGTTGCAAAATGACCCAGAGGTCAGGAAAAACGCTGCTGTATTCACAACAGTGGCAAGCATTGAAACTCCCACAGACCGTCTTATGTCATACTTCTCTGGTTGGAAGAGGCTACTTAAAGCAGTGGCATGGTATCTCAAGGTGAAGAATGCTCTGATGTTGACCGTCAAAAAGCGTAAAGAGCTTTCCTCAGGTCCCATCACCACCCACTCGAGCAGCCAAAAGGTGAGCACTGAGCTAAGCGCTTTCAGGACCACACTTGGTGGACAGCTCCTCACAGTGGAAGACCTCTCACAGGCAGAGAGGTCAGTCATCACCTATGTTATTTTTTATTTTTTATGTAATGTCATTAAGACCACGAAAGTCGATACAGGGCCTTAGGGTCTTGTCTTTCTTCTCCACAAAGAAAAACCCCGCTCCAGCGGGTGATGAGGAAGGGCGAATAATCCCAGCCGCCAGAGAGTTATTGATATAAGTCTCCATGGAAACTCTTTTCGGAGCAGACAGGGAGTACAATCGACCCCTGGGAGGGCTGGTGCCGATATGCAGGTCGATAGCACAGTCGTAAGGCCGGTGGGGTGGTAGGGAAGTAGCCCTGGTCTTGCTGAATACTCCGGTGGAACCCCTGTAACATCCGGAACTTGGCTGGTGTTCACCGAGGCGTGGCAGCCTGTTTCAGACAGATCTGATGACAAGAGGGGCTCCACCCCAAAATGGCTCCCGTCTCCCAGTCAATGTTAGGGTTGTGGTGGTGGAGCCATGGGTAACCCAGGATAAGCGGGATATGTGGAGAACGGAGAACATGAAACTGAATAGTTTCTTGATGGTTCCCGGACAGGAGCATGTGAACGGGTACAGTCTGATGAGCCTCTGTCCCCAGCAGGTGACCGTCTAAGGCGCTGGCTGGAACTGGGCGAGATAAGGGAACCTGGTCTATTCCCAACTGCAGTATAAGCTCTTCGTCCATAATACTCGCGTCCGAAACAGAGTTAATAAAAACTGCAAGAGCCTGAGAGCTATCCGGTAATAGCAACCTGGCGTGGCTCAATGGTCTCTGAGCGGGAACAAATCCAGGGGTTTGGCTCGCCAGTATGTTCCCCATTACTGCTGAGCCCTGCCTTTTACTGGGCAGCGAGAAACCAAATGGCCAGCCCGGCCGCAGTAGAAACATAAGTTAATTTGTCTGCGATGTTCACGTTCCTCCAAGGTGAGGCTGGTGCGACCCACCTGAATGGGCTCATTGCATGGGCTCATCACCCCCTGGTTGCGGCTCTGGAGTGAGGGGAGGAGTCCCAGTCGATGTCGGGGGCCCAGGCATGTTGAAATCCCTCCGATCGTCGCTCCCGTCTCCGTGCCTGGATGCGATCAATGCGGGAAGTCAGCTCAATCAGCCCATCCAGTGAGTTGGGCAGATCAAAAGACACCAGCTCGTCTTAATGTAAGCCGCCAAGCCACGCAGATAGGAGTCACACTGGGCTGCAGAATTCCAGTTGCTGAGGCGGCCCCTGGTGCGAAACCCAATTGCATAATCCACCACAGATCCATTACCCTGGCTCAGGCTCAGTAGTCCTCCTGCAGCGTCTGGACCCACAGACACGGGTCCAAACACCTTGCGCAGCTCCGCGGAAAAAGCGGGGAAAGAAGAGCAGGCGGGTGTCTGCTGCTCCCATTCAGCTGTGCCCCAGAGTCGGGCTTTCCCAGTCAGATGGTTGACCGTGAACGCCACACGAGCTGCGTCAGAAGCGAACGTTTGTGGCTGCAGCGCGAACAGGATAGAACAGTTATGGCGCATTCACACTGCAGCGAGGAGCTCGCTTTAAGCGTGCCGAACCGTGCGGGGCCTGTTTTTGGTTGCGCTCACACAAGGCCTAGTTCCGGCCCGGGGGTACTTTTTCTACTTTTTTCTGGCCCGACAAAGTTGTGGTTCTATCGAGGCCAACAAGCGGGGCCAACAACCAGGCGGAATATGCTAAACATATTTGACCGTGATTTAATTGTAATACGCGTTTCAAAATGATGCCGAAGTAACAACATACTGATACCGGTTAGTACAAATCATGAATTAATGCTTTGACAAGTCTGCAGACAGACGGGAGGCGAAGAACCTTTTAAAATGCGTGATGCATCTTCTTATTACAGACACATGCATTTCCAAACATTCGGTCTACCTACGCTGTAAAATATATTATCTCTTCGATTTACACACGGCATCTATTGCACGTCTGTCCGTCCTGGGAGAGGGATCCCTCCTCTGTTGCTCTCCCTGAGGTGTTCTCCCATGTTCCCCTTTAAACTGTGGGGTTTTCTCCGGAAGTTTTTCGGAGAAAATCGGGAGATCGGCTAAGCTAACGCAATATATGCTCCGACCGTACACACTCACAACAACGGCCTATACAGACATAAATAAGCCAGCGACTGTATTCACCATGACACAGACAGTCTGTGGTTTGTACTTGTTTATAACTTTTGTCTAGTTTCTTAACAGATATGAGGAGCTGTGAGCTTGAGTGCTAACAGCTAACAGCTAACAGCTGATGATGTTTTTCTGGGGTGCTCGTTGAAGATGACGTCACGGCTCCGCCTACACTGCGTTACTATAGTAACTGCCCCAGCTCCTAAACTGTAATGTGAGCGCAGCATTAAAGTGAGCCAGGCCTAATAAGGCCTAACCAAACCAAGCCAAACCAAACCAAACCAAGCCTGCAGTGTGAAAGCGCCATTAGTAAGAAACGGGCTGCAGCCCTCCGGTTCCCCGGCGTATCGCTCCGGAGTTCCCACCCGAGGCTCTGGGGTAAATGCCATCGGTGAGGATGCAGAAGCGGATGCTGGCGGCATGGGAAGAGGCGCTGGAGCAGCCACTACTGCCGCTAGCTGCTGCACAGTAGCCGTTAGCTGCTGTAGCTGCGCAGCTAAATAGGTTAGCGTCTGGTCGTGTGTAGAGTTTGCATGATGAGCCTCGGTGGCCAGGGAGGCTATCGAGGCTTCCTGCCTCTTGAGAGCGTCCTCAACTCTCTCAAAACGGTCTCTAGGTGAAGAGGAGTGCGCTGGGTCCATGTTCTGGCCAGATCGTTCTGTCACAATCTTATGAAGGACCCAAATGCAGTAAAAAGGTCAACAATGTACTTCGGTGTTTGGCGTGACAGGAGTGGGGAGCGAGCAGGTCATCACTTCTGAATATATATCGGGCGCTCTGATGAGAATAGGTCATACAGGTCTCAATCATACTTTAAGGATAATAGGAAAGCATCCAACTGGAAAGTGTATACACTGTAGCCAGCCAGAAACTGTTGAGCATGTTTTACTGCTTTGCAGGAAATATAGCACTCAGAGAAATGTGCTTTTCCAGACACTGAAGAAAGCAACATTCCATGACTTGTCGCTATCAGGGCTGTTAGGGAAAACATCAGGCAATATGTATTGTGAGATTATTACGTTTCTAAGAGAAAATTATACATTTAAAATAATTTTGTTTATTGTTTCCTCCATAGTCTCTTGTTCACACTCCAGTCCAGTTGGTGGCGGTAATGCGCCTACAAGTTGGTTTGCCAACCGTCAATAAACACTAAAGAAGAAGAAGAAGAAAAACCGAGAGAATAAGACGAAGAAGAACCTGAATCCACGTAGCGTTTCGTCGCTACGGTTCTCTCTCTCTGTGTTCCTGAGAAAGTGTGTGTGAGCTCCAGCACTACTGATCCATCATCTGTGTGTCTGGATAAACCTCTGAATGGACTCTGTGCTCTTTTTTCTGGAGCGTTTACCTCGGACTATAGGAGCTAGCTTAGCATGCTAGCTGGAAACACGTTAGCAACACTAGTCAGATTGAGAGTTTGACGGAGAGAGAAACGGTGTGTTTAACGGAGTCTGCAGGAAAAGGTGATCTAGGAAACATGAGTAAAGTCCAAATGCTGCTGTCGTTGAAGAAGCAGCGACTCACTGCTGCTAATGAAGAGATATTTGCTCTGTTTGAACAAACAATAGCAGAGCTCGAGGAGGAGCTGTTTCTTTCCAAAGAGGAGAACAAGAGACTCCAGAAACTACTGGACGCTGTTTTACAGCCTCAGCTTCGGATACACAGAGCAGGTCTGTTCCCTTTACCCTTAATTAACACTTTACACTCTTCAGTAGCACTTTATTATCACATTAATAACACTTTAGACCCTTTATCAGCACTTGCTGCAGGTAGTAGGGTCAATCCATATATAAAAAATCTAATAATTTATGCCCAAAAAGCTAAAACATGCACTTGTTGTGTTAAACATACTTGTCTTGAGACAAAATGTATATACAGAAAAAGTGGTTTACAAATATTATTTGAATGATCAAATAGCTCTCGAACATATATATATATATCATTTAAAATAGGGATTTTATTGACTTTTGTTGGTATTATTCTATTGATATATGTCTCTTGTAATGGTAAAATCAATTTGTTAAATCATAAACACATTTTAAATAACAGTAATTTTGCACAGAAGGTGTGTCCCTCAACATGCTTTACCAAAACCTTTTTAGATTGGCAGAGGAAGTGAAACAACTATAAATCAGATGACACAGTGGAAAGGACATCAGCAAGCCATGTGCTAGTGCCATGGGTAGACCAAAACTAAGTCCTCTCTTTTATTTTTCATATTTTTACAATCTTTTCAGTCTTAAAAGAGTGTGGCACTCTGACCCACTCAACCCTGTTACTGATATTATCAGAATAAAGCATATTCATTTCAAAGTTATCTTTCTTTCATTAGATATCCAAGTTTGTCCTTGCCTTGAAAGTAGCATTACATGCTACATCTAGCAATAATTCCTGAGGTTAAAGCTCAAATTAGCATTGATTTTCAACCCTGTTACTATAATTAGAGTGAGGTGATTCTTCATTGGAAAATATAAATGTGATGCTTTAGCTGGGCAAATCCTTTTGTCAATCAATTTTGATGGTTTATTATCTGTTTTTCCTAAATACGTCAAAAAATAAAAGGTTCATTTTTCAAAAATGTTGGTGTCTAAATTGTCCTCCAATTCTGGAATGACCCAGTAGATCCTGAAGTAAAAGTACAAACACCACACTGTGAAAATACTCCATTACAAGTTAAAGTACTGCATTCATATCTTATTTAAGTAAAAGTATGTAAGTATTATTAGACACATGTACTTTATTATAATAATTAAAATGTATTACGCAAGAGCAAACCTACCTAAATAAATATATTTATAAAAATACATACATTGAATAATATGCCATTTAATGTAATGATTTAAATATGACCCATGCATGTGGGCACTAGTTGGTTAAAAGTGACATACATTGATACTTTAGTTTTAATGTGCTTCTTTATTCACCTTTCCTTTTTAAAGGTGTAAAAGCAAATAAAAATTGATATCGATATCGGCCGATACTCACTCTCTACTGATCGATCGGGCTCTCTAAAAATGCAGACCGCGAGAGCCGATCGCATGACGTAAATGAAGACGTAAAATACATGGCACTTTTCTCTGTGCGCGGCAAAACAAGCTCACCAAAATGGCTTCACCAGTCTGGCAGTATTTTAAGGTGTCCGAAAAGGACAATAAAATAGCGGTATGCAACGTGTGTGAAGCAGAAATCCAGCAGCTCCACCCGCTGTGACGGACCGGTGAGCGGAGCGAAACACACACTAAGAGTTAGACCTAACACACTTAGCTATTTGATCTACCTCTGGAACAAGCTAAACTGGTTATAAATATGTTTATTCTTCACTGTCGGGTCACTCATTACTGGATCAGTGAGCTGCATGAGATACTGACAGGCTGTCAGGAGAGAGAGAGAGGGGGGGAGAGAGAGAGAGCGCTTCCACTCATCTCTCCCATGTTATTATCCACAGTTAATGTAAACTTGAATAATGTACTTATTTTGAATGTAATAATTATGTTGGTTGTTGTTTGTGGAAGCGCCAGTGAATGAGCCCCATTAACTGAGTTTTAAACATCACTTTAAATGGAAGATCCCCATAGGCCCCGCCCACTCGATCGGATCGGTATCGGCCGATACTGATTCCGCCGATTGGCGATCGGCCCCAAAATTGGCGATCAGAGCATCCCTAATAAATATGTTCAATAATAAATTAAACACATCTAAAATGTTACTTGATAAAGAATAGGGGAACTAGTACAAAGGTCATTAAAGGTCCCATGTCATGCTTTTCCGGTTATTACCCGTCCCCTTGTGTGTTATGAAGGTTTTTATGCATGTAAACGGTGTGCAGAGTCAAAACCCTCAAAGTACACCCTGTAGCGAGTAAAACTCTAACACTGAAAATACCTCCCCAAAACGCCTCTTTGGAGATACGTCATTGTCCATTGTTTACTTCCTGGGTACTGTGTCGTAGGAATACCCAGTAGCCACGCCCAGAGCTATGACGCGATACGGTCATGCCGTTACGTTAAGCCCCGCTGATTGGTCCAAATTGACCAATTCACGGACTTCCTCACACACACACTCAGTGCAGGCAGCTCTGCTGATTTCTCCTCCCTGGCTGCAGGCTGATAACAGACAGTTGGGAAATTCTCTCTGCAGACCCATTCTCACAGCGTTTATCAACCTATAAACCTTTTTCTTACTAAATATCAAGCCACACTTATTGTTTACTTCGGCTGTGACTTTGTGTGTGCTCAGGATGAGTTTGGCTGTGTTTCGCTGTTTATCGCTAAACAAGGAAATCACACCTCCACGGAGCTCAGCGTGATTCACAACGTCCCGACCAATCAGAGCACACTGTGCTCACAGGGAGGGTGGGGTGAAATTCAGTGAATACACGTAGTTTACAGAGATGCTGTATGAGAAACCAATGTGAGTTTGGAAAATTGCACAATATAAATCTATTCTAGTAGACCTCAACAATGGAATTATGATCAGTGGAAATGGCCATGACACGTGACCTTTAAGTAATTAAAACATTAATATAAAATCTCATCAATCAATCAATTATTGCCAACATGTATTTATAATAGAATAATAATAATAAACAGAATATATATATTTTGAGAAAGATATACACTAGTATTAGACGCAGTCAAATGTTTGGACACATCTTCTCTTTCAAAGTTTTTTATTTAAATTGGTTCTACTTTCTAGATTTATACTGAAGACATCAAAACTATAAAGGAACACATTAAAGGTGGGGTAGGTAATTTTGGAGAAACCAGCTCGAGTGCGCTAGAATTTGAAAATACACAACCCAAAAAATCTGCCACTTCCTTACAGAGCCCCTCCTCCAACACACACGAACGCGCACATGACCAATGAGGGCCCGAGATAAGTTTGTGCACAGATGGAAGGCTGACAGGCAGGTAGGCCATCCAGTTATTTTAGCCGAGCCGGCTCAGATGATTGGTCGTGCTTTTTACAGCACTACGGCTTCCACAGATGACATTCTTTTATGGATTTGTTGTCAAAGCACTTAAGATATTCATTGCTATCGGGATGTTAAGAGCATTCCATGGAATATAACAAAAAGTGTATCTCGAGCCGGTTTCTCAAACTTACCTACCCCACCTTTAACTAGAATTATCTAGTTAACAAAAAAGTGTTAACAAATCCAGAATATGATTTATATTTTGCTGGCTACTGCAGAATGCTGTGGTAGCCATGCTGGTTAAGGGTGCCTTGAACTCTGAATAAATCACCAACAGTGTCACCCCCTCCTCCATGCTTCACGGTGGGAACCACTCATTCAGAAACCATCCGCTCACCTTCTCTGCATCTCACAAAGACACAGAGGTTGGAACCAAAAATCTCTCATTTGGACCCATCAGACCAGATCAGATTTCCACTGTCTAATGTCCAATCCTTGTATTTCTTGGCCCAAACAATTCTCTTCTTCTTGTTGTTCATCCTCAGTAGTGGATCTTTGCAGCAATTGGACCTTGAAGGCCGGATTCACGCAGTCTCCTCTGAACAGTGGATGTTGAGATTGTCTGCTACTTGAGCTCTGTGATCATTCATGTCAGGTCCTCAGTGATGAGTCCATGTCAGGTCCTCAGTGATGAGTCCATGTCAGGTCCTCAGTGATGAGTCCATGTCAGGTCCTCAGTGATGAGTCCATGTCAGGTCCTCAGTGATGTGGACCC
>CALSBZ010040391.1:0-11413 GCA_943591055.1 Gobionotothen gibberifrons
GTGTGTGTGTGTGTGTGTGTGTGTGTGTGTGTGTGTGTGTGTGTGTGCACGAGATTGAAGGCTGACAGACAGGTCGGCCCGGCTAAAATAATTGGTCGTAGTTTTTACAGTATTACGGCTTCCACAGATGAAATGTTGCACTTAGAATATGCATTGCTATCAGGATATTAAGAGCATTCCATGGAATATAACAAAAAGTGTATCTCGAGCCGGTTTCTCAAACTTACCTACCCCTCCTTTAATATCGCAAGTCCTAAAAAAATAAAAAATTAAGATTGTTTTATTTTTTTAAATCGTCACGTCCTGCGCTGTGAATATCGCGGTTATCGTCACGACGCGATATATCGTGCAGCCCTAGTATCTATAAGGGACGGCTCAATTCAAAATTCAAGTCACGTAACACGACGTGACACGACGTGACACGACGTGACACGACGTGACGTGCCTCTCAGCCTCTCAGCCCCGGTCTGGAGGAAACACTGGATCAAGCACTTATGTCCTCCTCTGTATACGGTTATAAAAAAGGGATATTGAGGATTTGTATTCAACAAGTTCACATACCCTGCCGAGCACACTCCGTACTTCACTGGAAAACTCCCTCGAGCAGATTTCCAGGTGGAATATTTTGCCGCAGTTAGAAACACAAGCACCCACCAACTGCAAGGGAAGAACAAAAACAGCTGGTACATGTTGTATTATGTAGGGCAAACTGACATTACACATTATTCAGATTAGGTATTGATAGCAGGTGAGTTTGGTATTGCTCTAAAATGTTTGAATGACAATCGAGCTTTGATAAGGGAATGAGCGAACAAAGGGATCTAATTATAGAGCAGGCCATGTGACAGTATGTGCTCACGATGACTCAGACAGCTCACATCGTTATCATTCTCCCTTTATGAAATCTTCCACTTTCCTGTACAGCTTCAACAATGAGAACATTAGGTCAATTACAGTTCAACTGGAGCTAAATTGCCCTGGTAAATAATGTAAGTGAGGATATTAGGAGAGTTGACCCCTACCCAGTTCTATTAGTTAAAGGTCAAATATGTAGGCTTACATTGGAACTGTCAAATTGGCAGGTTTTGAGCAGAAACAAATGAATGGATGCTTATACTGGTGGTAGCTGTAATGTGGATCATTACCATAGCCGCGTTCACACCGCAGTACTTTTCCCACTTTAGTTCCGATATAGTTCCGAAATGTCGCGTTCACACCAAAAAGAGCCGGAGCTAAAATGAGTTCATCAGAACCTTTCCACCCCCTTTTCCGTCCCTGCTAGAGAGCAGGTACTTTCGTGAGAGAAAAAGGTTCCTATGTCTGATTGGCTGGGCGGAATGCAAACCACGCCCCGTAAAACTCCAAAAAAGTGTTGTGAAGCCACCATTTTATTATCCTCGCATTAGCATTATTAGCATTAGCATTAGCCCGAGAGAGAGATTAACTTATGGTGCACAAAAGAAAACATGGGAGCGGTGGAGATGAGGAGGTGTCGGCGCTCTGGCAATGTACTCGGAACTGCGGTGTGAACGCGCCTAATGGTATACTGCTTGCTGGGAAACATGTCATTTGTTAATGGTGTACTCACATTGACGGCCTGCATGGCAACGTGAGGCACTTTGTGGTTGACTCTCTTCATGATGGATCTCAAGCTGTCCTTGGGTCTGAAACACAAGAAAAAAGAATACAACTCAACAATAATGACTAAACAATGACATTTTTTCTGGCCATATTGATATCTGGTTTAGACTATTTTGAAGTGTAACGTTTTATCGGAAGGAACCGCACTTAAACAAGGAACTATTTAAACCACAGTGTTGCTCAAAATGCTCAAGAACTCCACATATAATGTTAACAAAATGTTTCCTGCTTACCCATTGGCTGTCGTTCCAATCTTATCACAGATGTCCATAATGATCCCCCAGTCGTCTGTTGTGTTGTTTTCATTGGTTGCCTTTTCTGGAAATATGTCAAAAGGGACACAGTGCATATGGTCAAGGGAGGAAAATGTCTTTACTGGCATCACGGCTGTGCCAAACGCAGTGGGCAAGCATTATAGAAATAAAAAGCGTTGAACTGCCACACATTAGAAGTGGTAAATGTTGTCGGCTTAAAGTTAAATACAATATAAAAAGAGTCATAAGGTGTATTGTGTAGACTTCCACTAGTAAACCAACCCAATCGTCAAGCATTTCCACACCTTTAGTTGTGTCTAACAAAAGCCAAGCTCATTACGTGACATAAGGTTGAACATTACATTGGCTTTTTGCCCCTAAAAGTGAATATCTTACAGAAGTGTCATGCTGGTAGTGGAAGGGGGATTTTGTCAACTTGTGACCCACCGCTGCTTTGTAATATGTTAGCAGGAAATTACTTATTTCTAACACCTGTCCTGACTCACATCCTCCTGCCTTGATAACAGTCAGAGCGCCAGTTCGATGTAACAGTGCACTTGTGTTAGGACACACAGATAAGAGGGATGACCGAGGACATTTACATGACGTTTTTCATACCATGGCTATAGGAACAGACACATGGCGACGAGATGAAGCCATTTGTTGATTATTGAAAGACAATTTGGATTTGGACAGCAAACTAATAATTACAGCTTTCATTGTCCTTAGATCATTTTCTTAAAGGTCCCATGTCATGGCCATTTCTACTGATCATGATTCCATTGTTGAGGTCTACTAGAATAGATTTATATTGTTCAATGTTCCAAACTCACATTGGTTTCTCATACAGCATCTCTGTATATGTGTATTCACTCTCTGTCCTAAACGGCTTGTTGGAGCTCCTGCCCCCCCCCCTCCCTGTGAGCCCAGTGGCCGTCTGCGAGACAGCGAGACACAGCTAAACCCAGCCCGAACACACACACACACACCCGCAGCCTGGCTGGGAGTTTGTGTGTGTGTGCTCAGGCTGAGTTCCTCTGTGTCTCGTTGTCTCGCCGACCCCACCAGTGAGCCAGCTCACAGTGTCCCGCTCCTCGCAGCAGCGAGCCTCGCAACGTCCTGCCGAGTGTGTGTGTGTGAGGAAGTCCGCGGATTGGTCCAAACGTAACGACTCTGCGGACTTTACGTTACGTTACGTCACTATGCCCGAAATACGTCACTATACCAGAAGTAAACAATGTAAAAAGAGAAATGTCCAACGAGGCGTTCTGGGGCAGCATAGACGGGTCTTCTCTGTGTTAGAGTTTTACTCGCTACAGGGTGTACTTTGAGGGTTTGTGACTCTGCAGACCGTTTACATGCAGAAAAACCTTCATAACACAAGGGGACGGGTAATAACCGGAAAAGCATGACATGGGACCTTTAAAGAATTGTTAGATCAATACAAATGTGCTTTAACACACATGTCTGTCAACAGGCGAGTGTATTGACCGACCAATAAAGTCCCCCTTACTTATGATATTTCATTAATTGTTTAATTGAAAAGCATTCATATCATAACACAACACCTTCAAGGACATTTTGAAGATAATATTGTCACTGAAGTACACTCTTAGGTCGTTTACTTTAAACAGAGTACCATCGGTTAATGTAATGTTCTTCTGATACTCTTACTCTACTGCAAATGTAGACTTAACACATATGTAACCAGAGGTGGAAGAAGTACTCAGATCTGGTCAAGCAAAAGTACTAGCATCAAAATATACTTACGGTACCAAAAAAGCAGATTACAGAATAATGTATGTATCGTATGCTTTGATTATAATTATTTATGTACTTGAATGCCATCATAGCTTGTAAAGGTGAAGCTAATTTCCATTACAGTTTGTACACAATTTACCTCTGATTTGTAGGGGGTAGAAGTAGAAAGTAGAAACAATTGAAATACTCAAGTAATGTACTAATACCTCAACATTTTTACTTAAGTAGAGTACTTGAGTAAATGTACTTAGTTACTTAACGCACTGTATCTCAACCATACGCCCTGATTTTGGATCATATGATGTTGTAACTGACGTTAGCTAGTCACGGTTACATGAATCACACTGACAAATATCAACAAGTCTCTTTTTAAGGATACACTTAATGGACGTTTTTGACAACTAGTCAGTCCGCTACAAACCTAGGAAGTATTTGAGAATCGTGGGTGCGTTTGATACCAAAAACAAGCGAAAGTCAAATCAACTTAGAGCGAAGTAAAGAAGTTAAGCTAAGCTAACGTTAGCTTCCAGTGTTGTTGGCCCTATCGTTAGCTTTAGCTTTAGCTCGGACAAAACACCAAAGGAACAAAGCTTTACTTACCGACATCCTGGTCAAATGGATTTTGGGCAAACAAAGGCATGTTGACGATTTAAAAAGAGCTAGGAAATTTGACGAAAAATGAATATTTGGTTTGATTTCCAGACAAAACGTAAACAAATATCTCTTCCTTGTCCATTAAACACCAGTTGCTCTTCCGGAAAGTTGGCTGTCTTGAATAATGCCTGAGCAATATGTTTTAATTGCTGAGTGTATGAGCCCAACTGGGTTTTCTTATTTTGTACATCTGTTGATTACGTTTAATAATTGTGTATTTAAGTTATTTTAACCACAGCATGTTAACAAAACAATCCTAATAAATATCCACATACTGGCACTTTATTAACCACCTATGTTTACCTACTCAATGGAGACTAGTGAAACACTGCTATCTAGTGGACAAACGAATAACATAAATCCAATCAAATCAGAGTTTATTTGTACAGCTCAATTTCAGAAAAACACGTTTTTAGTAAGTCTCAGTGGAGAGTCGATACCCCCCTTTTTGTTTTTAATAATTGTAGCTATTGTGCACATGCCAATGAAGCCTTTGCCAATGGATCAACAAACACACTTTAATTGTCAAACCATGAGAGATAAAACAATGTGTCTATGTTGTTTTTGTTTATTTAAAATATCCTTAATATTCCACATATGAGGAGGACTACAATTGTGTCATGGCCATTTTTGTATTTCTTCATAACGTATAACATTCATCTGTTTATAGCAGACATATTTATTGATTATTACAATCGTGTCGTATTTTGATCAACTGTACAGTATTTCATTTTATATTCTGTTATATATTTTCTATTTTAAATGTTATGGTTACTACCGATGCATTTACTTTGTTTTACATTGTTCACTTCCATTGTTATTTCTATTCTGTCTTTTTGGTACTTGTCTTTACTTGCACCATTTGTATTGCTTTATGTCTTATACATATATATATTTATGTTGGATTGCTGGAGGAACCGGGGTCTTAAGATTTCATACACTAGAGCTCCTGTGTATATGACAATAAAACCCTTTGAATCTTTGAATATAGTTTGTGGTCTAGGACGCGCAGTAGGGGGCGCGCCTTTCAAAAAGCATCTCATACTGAGGGACTGACAAAGAGTACAACGTTAACTCAAGATATTTCATGTTATATCAGTCATATTCAACTCTGTGGGCATTTGAGGGGATATGCATATTTTTGATTATAGTTACACAATAATGAATAGTCTAATCTCAATAAAAAGAAGACATTGAAAAGACAGATGTTAAGGTGATATTTAAAGTGTCATAATGCAAAAAGAAATACAACACAAAAAAAATACAAAATAATTTTTAAAAAGCGTCGTAAAGTGAACATTAAAAAAACTAAAACAACTAGTAAATGGTCACACCTAAATAAAAAAGAAATTTGCACACGGGAACATAATGATTTTCAAGCTGATATTCAACTAAGATTGTCTTCACCCTGCTCCTTTCCACCATGCACTATAAAACGAAACAAAAAACAACCAGTATAAGTGTACATGTTTTGTAAAGTGTACATGTTTTGTTTTAAAATAACTACCATGTGTGGAATAAACGAATAAATACATAAATACATCAACTTAAAGCGTCATGACGCGAAGCCGGAAGAGCGTAGGAGGGAATCCTCTCCCTTCAGCACGTCACTTCCGGCCTCCTTGTTGGTTTCCTGACTCGGTGGTGAACCTGACAGCAGGAGTGTTCTCCAGGACCAAAGAACCGTAAACCGGTTGCATTATAATGTCGGCAGCGGCTCCGGGGACCAGCAAGGCGGCCCACGGTGATGTGGCCGGGAAGAAGAAGAAGGGCCCCGGTGCTCTGGCCACGGCCTACCTGGTCATATACAACGTTGTTATGACAGCAGGGTATGTAGCGTGTTTCCTGGTGCTAATGCTCTCTGTACGCATGCATGTGTGCAATAAATCACAAACAATGATATGCAATACTTCCTATTTTGTAATTTTTTATACCACCTTTTTTTTAATTATTAACATTCATATTGTAGGAAGTTATCATAGGAGGCGGTGCAAGCATGCTGTATACTTATAGTGAATTAGCGTCCAACGGCTAATAGAGATTAACGTCAAAGCAACAGCCAGCCACCTGGCGTGCTCGGTGATTATAACTCTGTCTCCTCTGCATACAACACACTCATAATCAGACAGATGGTTTATTGTCTGCAGACAGGCGTGATTTTATTACACCAGAGACATGTTTGTTATCATCTTGCATTGTCATGTTGTTTGCAGGGCAACCGCTGATTGTGTGTTTGGTTGTTCACAAAAGTTTAAATAATACAGGAATAATAAGGAACCATAATGTGCATAGAGAGGATTAAGAAACGACGGAAGAGGATTAGGGCCACACGAGACATTTTCTTTAGGCTATGACCAAAAGAAAAACAAATACCTTTTATTTTTTCGGAATATCTTTTCACTTTAATCTCAGAACGCAAAAAGTAAAATCCCTTTGGTTCACATCTCAACAAAGTGTTCACCTGTGGCCCTTATCCTCTTCCGTAAAAACAGCTATGGGTTTATCGGCAACCTCTTGTGATATGTAAAAGGATAAGTTGTAACAAAAACTAAAAATGAAATAACCAAACAAAGGTTAAAAGTATTTTTTAAACCCTATCTGTTGGACTTGAATTAAGATGTAATTGGAACTAAATAAGAAAATCAGTGTGGTTTGAAACAGAAACAGTTTCCTGATTAGAAGAGAAATGAATAAATGCCAGGTCAGGGAAAACTGATCTGTCACATTTGGGGTTTTGTGCTTTTCACTCTTAAATCTTTGGTCAGACAAAACGAGATGCCTCACAAAATGTATGAGGAAGAATTGGTTCACTTTTTGGAACATTTCATAGGAAAAGTTTATATGTTGCTTAAAAACTGACAGTCAGTCATTGAAGCAATTGGAAACAGGACTCAGAGAGACACGATGAAGAGCTGGAGCTTTGATGGCAAACACTGACGGTTCATTTGGAGCTTCGGCCGGAGAATTCACAACCACACGTCTGACCACACGGTTGAGATGCCACAATCAATTCTGAAGACCCCTCCTGTAGCTCCAGGTTTTAACTAGTTCAGAGTGTAATAATCAACATTCTTCAATAGATAGACTAAACAGCTGAGGGACACTGAATCACATTTGTTGTCGCCTATGGCTCGGGGGTCATCTACACCCCGAGAAGGATGTGTTCCAGGTGTCCCACAACAATAACTATCTCTGACCGAGAGTTGCCCGGTCACAAACTGGTAACAACAATAACTTGCTAGGGCAGCCCCTCCTTATGGGAGATAACGGCTGCTCAAGGCTGGTCAGCTGCGTCAGACGGCGAAGGAGGAGGACATGCAGGGGAAATTATTCCCCAAGAATTTGACTAATTGATAACCGCTGCTTTAGTTGATATCCTTACATCATTGATAAATGTGTGTGGGACTTGTTGAGCGAGAAGTAACCTGTAGTTTTCTTTACAAATATTACATTATCTAGAAAGTTTGCCTCTTAGAAATGTATTTATATAAAACATTGTAAGGAATGGAAGTATTTAAGGTAGAATCTTTTTAAATAGAGCTGTAGCAATATGACCGTATATTCCTTTAGTCCACATCAGTAATGCCTCAGGGCGGCTTTAAGTTTATTACTGTAACTATACTATAAATTATTCCGCAATCCATTTGAAAAGCTCCCTCGCCTGGCCCAGACTCTTGCTGTAAATAACTAAACGAATTTCCCTGAACTGATAAATCTCTCTCTTTTATTGCTCTGTTGTTTCAGACTGTTGCACAACCGAGCGGTGGGTGTCGTTCGCTCACTGTGCAACCAGTCGGGTCACATTGTGCATGCCTCAGTGTTGACGGGCCTCACAGAGCCTGCTTTGTATCGAGCGCATGTTAGGGTGTCGAACACCAAGTCTAACGCAGCATCCGAAGCACCAGGCGCCGTCAGTGTCTGCCCAACCGGCTCTCATATTGATATTTATCACTGACTGAGATTCAGGTCGAATAGACAAAGTCACTCTGCTCAGGTTTCCTCTAGTTCCACTTTCCCCTCCATTGATATCAGGACAGCAGACACTCTGCATATCTTCTGTCTGTTTAGATTGAACATTGGTAATTACAATCCTACCAAAGTTCATTTAGGCCCTGTTACTGATGCACCAGCACTTACAACAGTATGACTTGTTTGAAGTGAATTTAATTGCACTTTCCTTTCCTTGTTGTTCGGAGTTTGAATCTCGATGGTTTTTACACTTATTGTAAGTTGCTTTGGATAAAAGCATCAACCAAAAGTACTGTGATGTGCTGACCTCTAACCTCTGCGTTCATTACATTACATTTAGCTGACGCTTTTATCCAAAGCGACGTACAATAAGTGCATTCGACCAAGAAGATACAAACTTGAAGAAAACAGAATCATATAAGTACATCAGGTTTCATAGAGACAAAACATTTCAAGTGCTACTCAACTAGCTTTAGATAAGCCAGTCCTTTATTAGTATATAAGTGCTTTGTTAGTAATTCTATCGCTCGAAGTGGAGTCGAACGAGATGAGTTTTCAGTCTGCTCCGGAAGATGTGTAAGCGTTCATGTGGACAAGCTCATTCTGAATGCTTTAATACACTCATTACTAGATTATATTGTATATTTTGAAACCCTTCAGACAACAGTTCTCCATAACTCATTTTGACATCGAGTTTTCAGTATTCACTAAAAGCTGAAAAACATTATTTTGCATTATATGACTCTAGTTAGTAGATGACTGTAGAGAAGGATGTCAAGATATTTGAATATGGTTGGGGAAACTGTCCGATATTTGGTTATCAAACATATATTTGCATGTGTGTCAATGGAAGTTATGCAAAATATACCTTGCAGACAGTTATTGCAGCAAAGTAGTAAAAGTATTGAATTTTCATATATACTTACGGGACTTAAGGTATAAAGGAAAAGGCCTACAACATGTCAAGCTGAATTAGAAACACAACAACATAGGGTAATATGTTACGTTTAGATTTCTTAAATGTTTAACATGTACAATTGCATCCTATATAAAAAGTAAAATGTTTTCATCATAATTTTACTCAAATCAACATCACTGTTATTTCATAAACGCTCCCACTCCCACAGGACTCACTAACAAAATGCTCACATACGTTTCATCTCTTATCAGATTGCACTCCCTTTCTCTCCTTCTTGCCTTCATTCAAAACAGTAACCGCACACGTCTATAACAGTTGTGTGACCCCCCCTCCCCCCCCCCTCCTCCTCCTCCTGCAGGTGGCTGGTGATCGCGGTGGGTTTGGTCCGAGCGTACCTGGCCAGAGGAAGCTACCACGGCCTGTACTACTCCATAGAGAGGCCTCTGAAGTTCTTCCAGACTGGAGCTCTTCTGGAGGTGAGGGAAAGCACAAAAACATCACAATACATCTGATTAAATACCGTATGTAGTGTATATATATAATGCGCCAATATGACTCCTGTCAGCACACACAATCCAAATGTATATACGCAGATTTTAAAGGTAGGGTAGGTAAGAATGGAGAAAGCGGCTCGAGTGCGCTACAATTTGAAAGTACGCAGCCGAAAAGAATCTGCCTCTTCCTTCGATGTCCTTTTGTGTTATCTGTTGTTTTATGTTCATGTTGTAACCTACTTGTTGCCATGTTGGACAGGTCTCCATTGAAAAAGAGATCGACGATGATCTCAATGGGACCATCTGGTTGAATAAAGGTTTAAAAAAAAAAAAAATTATTTAAAAATAAAAATTATTAATTTTTATTTTATTACGGTAGATTTAGTCAGTCTCACGACGGTATTGAGATATCTATTTACCGCGATATTCGATATATCGTTACATCCCTAACAGAAACTAGTTGATAGAAATTAGTTTATTAGCACTTAACTTACAATGTAATACTTGTTTACAGCACTATTGGTGATTAAAGATGCAACTGTCTATTGTCCAAGCAGTACCAGGAGTGCAGGATTTATTCAAATATCATTTTATCGATTTTGGTCACGTCTTGCATCAATTAATTGTCAAAACATAGCTTTACTGTTAATCCCAGTTAAAGTTTAAACTGCTACCACATTACCAGGTAAATAGCATGTGTCATGAGTGTTGCATACAGGTCTGATTTTAGACCAGACCAAAGAAGTATTTCATAAAGACTTTAAACTAATAAAAGTATATACAAATGACTCAGTGAAATGTGGGGGGAAAGGGAGATTCAAAACTAGGTGAAAGATCCTTGTCCAGTTCTGTCACATGTGTTAAAGACACACACACACACACACACACACACACACACACACACACACACACACACACACACAGTCATGCGGACTCTGACACACATGTGTAAAGTGCAGACGCTCAGCAGCAGGAGGTGTTTCTCTGATCCTGAACACACTGCAGCTTGGTGCACACACACACACACACACACACACACACACACACACACACACACACACACACACACACACACACACACACACATACTGCAGCTCGGTGATGACAGACAGAGCCACTATCTTCCATTCATAAAACGTTCTGAGTAACTACCAGGCCAGCATTATGTTGTTTAACTGAACTTCACAGAGTGTCTTTTGGTAAATGCTTCTGACACTCGAAAAAGAAGTGTGCAAATATATTGGGACTAAACATGATGATGAAAATAATCTCCAGGAATGCACATAAAGAAATTCAACAATGAACTTCATGCAAACAAGAAACAACAGGACAAGTCATCTGTGAGTTAAAATAATGTCTTGAGTCATTTCCTGTTTTCTTCTCCTTCCACAGATCGTGCACTGCGCTGTAGGTGAGTCCCTCTGCTCTCTTTGCCTATTCAGGATTAAAGCTGTAAGCATATACAAGTGTTATTTTCACTCATCCAGATGTCCATTGGTTTGAATGTCAACGAATGTCCTCACGGTCTGTTGAGCGGTCACAATGTGTGTTTGCAGATCTCTCACCTCACTGTCCGACAGCCCTGTGTTCCCACTGCTCACATTGTTAGTCTCACTCATCACATTGCGTTTGTGTCTCAGATGTAAATATGTGCCGACAAACAGAAGCTTTTCAGATGTCAAGTGTTTGCCAAAGAGGGGGGGAGAGAGAGAGGGGGAGAG
>CALSBZ010040392.1:0-11903 GCA_943591055.1 Gobionotothen gibberifrons
GTGTTCACGGTCAAATTTGACCGGTCCTGTTTTAACTGCTATTACATGAACACAAAAATCGAATCAAATCAAATCAAGTTTTATTTATATAGCACATTTATAAACGATTTTTGGTCGAGCCAAAGTGCTGTACATATAATAAAAATAGCCTACAGTAGGGACACTTCACATCAAATACAACAGCACAGATTGTTCAGAATATCAGTATATTAAAAACCATTAATCATCACCAAATTTCATGTAACACCCTTTCAAACTGTAAATATTGTATCAGACTACTGGTATACATGAAAAACTGCAGTAAATATACAAAGAATAGACACTGAACTAATTGCGTGTGCCGGGTGTGATCCATGTGCACATAAGAGCGGGAAATGTGTCAAATTGTTCTGTGTGTGTTTGCGTGTGTCAGGTGTAATACACATGGGGGGATTGGGCACATAAGGGGGGACACACATCTAGAGTATGTGTGTGTGTGTGTGTGTGTGTGTGTGTGTGTGTGTGTGTGTGTGTGTGTGTGTGTGTGTGTTTTATCTGATCCGGATGGTTACTAATTCCTTTTCTTTATGGCGGTCATTTTTGACCGGGAACACCGTGGGTGTTACAAAGTTGACTAAATCATCCCAAATTCAATGAAAGTGGTGATCAGCCATGTTATATGTTCAAACGTCTACTGTGAAGGATATCATGAAGCCTTAATGCAATCAAATGTAAAACAAAAAAGTTAAGATTGATGAAAGTAGTAAATCGGTCAGATTTGACCCGAAGACAACAGGAGAATTAACACATTTGAAACCTTTCTTTAGCTTATTGTTCGCACCAAGCTCTTAAACGAGTTGGCTTTTAATTATGTTGTCTTCTGGGTTCTCCAAAAACCTGCATGCATATAAACAATATACATGTTCTTTTAGTTACGTCCAACTTAGTTTTTTACATCGATGTGCAAAAACATGCTTTTATTTTGAAAACAACGTCCAACTTCCGGAGTTTTAATGGATAACTGTTGCGCTTGACTCACGTCAGAGAAAGCTACTCTGAAGCGGATACACAAAGGGAGAGAAAGGACCTGCAGCGATGGGAATCAAACTGTACTACACCACCGTTACTGCCTCACGGACGGTGAGTGTTGTGGCATTTATTCACCGGATTTACCGACATATTGGTGTTTTATATCTCCGGTTGCAGGCAGCAGTTAAACGGAGCTCAGTCCGACAGACACACCCAGCACCCTATCAGCTTCCTCCTGACACACACAGAGAGGGCCTCTGCTGCTCTGCGCACATTTACACCTTTATTCTAACGTGAGCAATAACAGGTTGCAAGCTTAATGAAGATTAAAGTCATCATTTGTAAAAGTAATGAAAGAAAATATGAATGACTTGGACCCGGATGCATGATTCCACCTCCTTTATGCCGGTTATATCGGTGTTTAACCATTTGGCTTATTTTTGCAGAAGCGTGTACTGAAAATATATTGTCAATCTGACTTAATTTAAACATTTAAAATAACAGTGTCATTTTGGCACATCAGGTTTATCACATCGACCACATGCATCCGTTTCCTGTATTGAGGACTGTACGCCAAACTTAATGCAAAAAACTGTCACTTTAAGGTTACATTGGTTATAGAACATATACATTGTAATGATAAGGCTTTTGCAAATAATATGCATGTATTGTTAAGCAATACAGTTAATGCATTAAACAGCATTTGATTTAAATGAATGTTATATGTTGTAAGTGACAGAACTGCCACTCAAGCTTATGTTGCAGTTACTAAGCAAGCATGAGGAAACTACTAGTACACACATCTGTAAAGTTACTTAATTAAGGGTTTTCTAAAGTTTTTTATGTAAGCCGAATCGACAATTAGACTCTTTAATCCAGGGAAATGCAGATGTTTATATTCTCTGTTGTATATGTTAGTTGATAAGCAGGATACTCTTAAATATATCAACTTGGCAATGAAGTGTTGAATGATGTTTCGCTAGACATCAGGAAGACTCGATTGAAACAGGTTGACATCGACTGTCTGCAGACATTTCAAACTAGCCTTGTAAAACACAAAATCCCTTTTTAAGAATTATGTTTGTAGCGCTTGGAAAACACACCAATGGGCTTAACATCTGGTTCCCATTAGATGTGAGGAATTCAAGTAGTGAAATAGTTTTGTGACATGCACTTCTTTTATGTAGTGATGGTTACTATACCACATTGAATAACCTCAGACGTACTTTATTAAAAGTCATATTTAAAATGTAATTCCTCTTTTTGACGTTCAGTTTTGGTTCTTCACAGAATCCAGAGAAGCTTTACTGCTGAATCTGTAAAATCAATTCCTCTTTTTCAACTCAAGGAAATGACATTACACAAACTGTGTGTGGCTAGCTAAATACCAACTGGTTTATGTTTCCAGTTAATGTTGTGGCAAGGTGTGGTCACTTTTTTACGAAACCCCCTCCCAACTTCCTCTGTCGCCCTCAAAGACAGCAGCCGAGCGTTCACATGTTCTATTAATCATCCACAGGGAGCCAGATAAAGCCTCTGCTGTTCAAAGGCACAGTTACAGACAAATAATAGTTTCTGTCACAGCACTCTGCCTTGAATGAAAATGAAATGAAATGACTCTGCCCTTGACGAATAATCATTTCACAGGGTTTATTAAATCAGCTCTCTGATAGCCATTAGTGTTTGACTCAGTTTATAGAGGTTATCTCAATAAAAGCATGATTTGATTTGTGATTGCAAATATTACAATATTGTTGCGTAATTTGCTTGTTAACTAATACGGGGAGAAAAAGATATATCATGAATGCATCAATGGTGGTAAAGGTGACGGTGTGATGGGATGCAACTTCAACTATCAGAGACTATATTGAGTAACATCATTTAATACTTAAGTCAAAGTCAGTCAACTTTATTGTCAATCTTTCAGTGTGTGTGTACAGACAGAGAGATCGAAATACCGTTTCCTACAATCCCGAATACAAAAACAAATATATATAAAAATATGTATAAAAATATACATTACATATGCACACATTAAGACCTAAATAAAAGCACAGCAATCAATATACCGTACTTTCCGGACTATAAGCCGCTACTTTTTCCCCACGCTTTGAACATCGCGGCTTACACGCCAGCTTCAAAAAAAGCTTGGAGCTGGGCGTGTCTGAAGCTTGGGGATTTTATTCGAGCCCCGCAACCAACAACCAATCACATGAATGTCCCGCCCCGTTTACGTAGTGTTAACATAGCTAGCAAGCTATGCTTGGATATACTGGATATAAAATCCCCAAACAGGCGAAAGCCTACCAGTTTCACCCACTGTCTCTGCCACCTCCCCCCATGCCTGGTTCCTCCGGTTGTATCCCGGTAAGTTAATAGGGACTGGTCATACAAAACCGGGTGATTTGCTACGGCGATAATTAGTTTATCCTCCATCTGTTTTTGAAATATAGAAATGAACGGCGGGATACCTCTCCCAGCTTAGACGCGGTTTGATTGGCTAGGACTTGAGCTGTCAGATTTTCAGAAACGGGATTTGATTGGCTGGCGCTGGCTTCTCAGCCACGCTACCCACAATTGGTGACCGACCAGTGGGTGCGGCTTATATTCAGGTGCGCTTAATAGTCCGGAATTTACGGTAAACAAAATAACAGTCACTTCAATATCTTTGAGAATGTACTTAACACCCATGAATAGAAAATGAACAATAGCCATAATGAATGTTGTCTCATAATTGGATGGCCTGTCTTTACAGAGTTTAAGAAGCAATACAATATACAGATAACAGCCTCAGGATTCTAATCGTTTGACTCCTTCCTGGTACCGAGTACATTTCTGAAGAGTGTTGTTGTTGTGCAGGTGAAGTCTCAGCAGGCAGAGGTGATGCGGATCCTGGAGAGTAAAAGCATTCAGTACGAGCTCATCGACATCTCTGTGGGGGGGGAGCTCCGCGACGAGATGAGAAGCAAAGCAGGAAACCCCGCCGCTGTCCCCCCCCAGCTCTTCAACGAAGACCAGTACTGTGGGGTGAGGACGGCACACACACCTGCCTGGTTATCTTATATTTATTTCCCCTTAAAGGTCTCCTATTATGCAAAACCCTCTTCTCCATGTCTCTTCTACATCAACATGTGTCCCCTCTTCTTCATGTCTCTTCTACATCAACATGTGTCCCCTCTTCTTCATGTCTCTTCTACATCAACATGTGGAACTCTGTGGAAAGAGACTCTGAAAGTTTCAGGAACAAAGATTCTCTCTCTTTTTGATCCATTTCTATAAAAACCTGTCTGAAAATGAACTGATCAGATTTTGGCCACTTGATGATGTCATAACGATGTTTTGTCTTGTGTAACCATTAGCCAATCACCAACCAAGGTAACCCCCCCCCCCCCTTATCACCTGAATCTCCTCCTAGAGCACCATTGAGTTCTTTGTAACCAAATGTCTCTCAGAGGGGCGTGGGGAGGGGCTCCTTATTTTCATCTAAAGTAACAGACAGAGAATCAGCACTTTGGAAACAGGGCTGAAACAGAGGGGATTATGGGTAATGCTACAATGATCTGTTTGGTGTTTCAGCCAATCAGAGACAGGTTCTGTATATATCTGAGACCTATAATATACTGATGAAAAACAGTAGAATAGGGGACCTTTAAACACTCCATCAGCGCAGTCATAAAATACTTTAAAATGTTGCTGTGGAGTCTAATTTGCTGAACTGATAACCAACAACAAATGAGTTGTAGAAAAAGCAAAGTATGTTTATGGTAGAACAGACACTGGGCCGCTGTTACCCATGGGGATCCTCAAATGTACCCATGACACACAAAACACTGACTTTATTTTGAAAAAAAAGACTCAAATTCAAAACACAGCAGAATTTTCTTAATATGAAATAGAAAAAGCAATTTGTATTTTTGCCTAGTGTAGTTATGATATCTAGTGTGGATTGGAATCACTAGCAGAAGGGCTAAAACTAGCAAAAATGTTAACAAGTAATGTTAAATGATGCCCTTAGCTTTAGGCTATTATCTGCAGGTTTAATGAAAATAGCCTAAAAATAATGACTTATTATAAGAGGTATGATTTCCATGGAATAATCCCAGATTCCTGAGTTAATTTCCCTTTTGAAAATGTGCATCCATTTACCAAACGCTTTGTGTTTTGTTTGCTGACGGACCCTCTTCCTCTCCACAGGACTATGAAATGTTCTCGGACGCGGTGGAAGACGATACAATGGACCAGTTTCTGAAGATGGCGTGAGGAAGGCGACATTTCATTCTCCATCTTAACCCCCTCTCCCCCAAACACCCTTTATCCAGTCTCTCTCTCTCTCTCTCTGTCTCTCTGCACCACTGGCAGTATCCTCTCACTATCAATGCCATAAAGAAGAATGCCAAATATCCTAACCAATCAGAAGACACACATTCCCCGTGCTGCACCGTTAGACTCTTAATCTGCTCCTTTTCTTGTGATTCATTTCAGATATGTTCCCTGTCTGACAGACTATAGTGTTCAAATCAATGGGGTGTGTAAACATGCGGTAATTAAGGCGACTAATCTCGGCCGCAGCCACATGATCGCTGGAGATTAGAGTAATCCGCAGGATGACAACGTTCAACCCACAATCTTCCCGAATCCTCCGCAGAACACTTTTATCACTCAGTCTTAACTACTTTGCCGTCTGTTTTCCGTAGCCTTCACGTTCCCATGTCTGTACGCTATTTGTACTTCACATGGTTGCAAAAAACACACACAGAAGTAGCAAGGACCGTGATGTCCTCAAATCTGAATAGTGATGAGGGTGATCGCGGCTAATAGCAGTTAGGCTGTGAAGCTTTTTGTAATGTTGGTCCATTGGTCACCTTATGTCATATCTAACAAGACTGTTCAGTAGCGGGCGCCTGGCTTCAGTTGGATACAAATATTAAAAATACTTATTACTAGTTTAATGACGCCCCCAAGAAGCACTTATCTCAGACACATTAATGGTGTCCTGTTAATTTGTGATACAAGTTACATTCACGTTTAAATATATATTCATTGTTTCCATCCATCTTGGCTAGCATGACGTTTCTCTTTTTAAAAGGATCCCTTTTGGAAATGTCTCACAAAGACAATGACCTAATAACATGTGACACTTACACATGGTGGCAGTTTAAAAAGCTGATTTAAAGTTGTATATGTATTTACAGCGTAATTGAACTGGAAAAATTATAGCTAGATTTAAAAAGTCATCTGTTTTCATGGATACAAAATAACCAACTTTCATCAAATCGGACCTACGGTTTTAACATAATCCTGCTGAAAAAACAAATACATAACTACCTTGCTAGTGGTTATACACAACATATGAAAAATCCAAATAATAACAGTTGTACTTCCCACCTTTTGGTTTTCCTTCAAGGAGTAAGAATTTTGAGATTTGGAGTAAAAGTAAAAAAGATTTGGATTAAAAGTAAGAATTTTGAGATTTGGAGTAAAAGTAAGAATCCGATGTTAAATCTGGAAGCCAAACACTCTTTAGATGGATCAGAATTGTCACCAATGGGCCAAAGTTATTAAAAACGTTAGTAATTTGTAAGTAAAAGCTCCTACAGCATTTCAGTATTTAGCTGCTTTTATTTAAATAAGGCAGATGAACGCGTCGTCATTTCACATTTGGTGCCAATATCTGTAATGCGCTTTGAAGGTGGATGTCCTCTGTAGTATTAGCACTTACCTGGCATTTTCCATGATCTGTGTGACATGGAAGCTTTGTTACCGGCACCGATAGGAGCTCTGTATCGCTGACTGAAAAACCACAACATTTTGACTGAAAAGAAAGCTTTGAAACACGTAGCTTTACATTCCTGTGTTTATTTTTACGTTACAGTTTGGATGAGGCGTGAAGATGCAGAAATGTGACTATGCACCAAAACCCTGCCTCACTCTGAACACACACATACAGGTCAAACAAGTGTTTAAATAAAGTCTTACTAACCTTTGGGAACAATTACCACATGGGAAAAATGAAGGCTTCTCGTATTTGCTCTGTGCATTCACTCAGTAATGTTTTTATTTTCATGTTTTGGGTTGCTTGTGTTTTAGAAAAATTGAAAACAAGATGGTTTTCCCTCTCTTTCGCTTCTTATCTGTCAACCCCCCCGCGTCCCATGCTTTCAGAATTGTGTTTCTACAGTTTGGGATCCCTTGTAACGACGGCCTTCACACACACTGTATGTGCACTGTTTTGTAAGTCGGTGGTTGTGGACGTTTGCCTGTTATTGATGTTTATTCACTATGAATCATGTTTAAAGACATTCCATGTGTCTCTCTCTCTCTCTCTGAGCTCCTGCTTTTTGCTTTTTGGACCAACTCCCCTTGGCCAAAAGAAAATCGGGAATACAAATGTTGTTGTCTTCCGAGAAGATTGTGAAAGTGATTTATGGGTGGAAAAAAATTAATAAAAAGGAGTTGAATCTACCTGTCTGGATTTCTTTTTTTAAATTCATCCATCAGCCTGTGCAGTCAACATGTCGAATATATCCATGGGCAAGATACTGAACCCTAAGTTGCTCCTGGTGTGTGTGTGTGTGTGTGTGTGAATGTGTGTGTGTGTGTGTGTGTGTGTGTGTGTGTGTGTGTGTGTGTGAGAGAGTGAGAGAGAGAATGTTAGCTTCCCTTGAGCAATAGCACTGCTCTGCATGAATGAGGTGTGAATGGGTGAATGACTCGTAGTATGTAAAGCCCTTTGAGGGGTCGTAAAGACTGGATAAAGCACTGTATATTTAAGTACAGTCCATTTACCATTTATACCTGAAGAATTGAAGCCATAATCCGCTCTGGCATCTCGGAAGTCTGATCCAATGATACTTAATTATAACGTGTCATTACCTATTCATAGTGTTCCTATCGATAGGGAATTTTACAGTATCGTGCGGGGACATTTGCTGACTCACCAGAGGGTCATTTTTAATTTGCAAGGCAGTGGAATATTACGATAGTGCCTATAAATATTCTATGATCTGCAGTGTCCGCACATTCATAGCAATGTTGGGTGTAAGCCACATAATGATTATACAGACATTATCGTTAAGCGATTCTCTATAGCGATAAAGTATGACATTAAGATAAGATAAGATAAGATGGTACTTTATTGATCCCAATAGTTTTTGTTGCAGCAGCATAAAAGACAAGGCATTTTACAATAAAACACAACTGAAAATAAACAAGAATAGAAAGAAAAGAAAATAGAAAATATACATGTAGATATTATATATACAAATATATATATATTCAAAAATATATGACATGGAATATGGAATCTTAAATATAAAATATTGAACAGATTATATGTGTAAAATGTACAACGTGTACATTTAGTACATACAGATCTAGTTTGCTGTGTTTGTGAAATGCTTAATTCAACAATATCTTTTAAGTAGAATTATTTTGAGTCTTCTCAATTTATAACCAATTAAGAAAGAACACAATTAATAATGTTTGAATAATTATTTCACCAAAGAGTTTTCTTGTTTTTTACAAGTTGTTATTATTATAAACGTATTTCTTCACCTTTTGATATATATTTGTTTCCATATGTTTCTCTAAAATGGTTATCTAATATGAGATAAGTCAAGTAATACATTTATTAAAGCCGCATAACAATTATCAGTAATTAGGAAACCACAGCAAATGGCCTCACATGAAAAACCCTATGCTTTTGCTCAGATGCAGTACCTCGTGTGTTCGTTAGGTGGAGCTGATCCGTATTAGTCTTCTACCTTTGCAGATGAAGAACACGAAGAAGAAATTAGTCACGCTAAAGAGATTCAACAGGAAATGTGGATCCGACTTCAAAATAAAAGCAGACATTATGGCATAGCAAACACAAAGTTGCACATTATCCCCTTTTGCTTAGAATATGATTCATAAATATAACTCCGCTTAAACATTTACATAGTAATGGATAAAGGAAAGCCTATAGGCCACGCCCACATGAGCACTTTGTCCTATCAAACGAGATCATGATAAACGCTGTGGATATCATTATTTCCCCAAAATCTGTAGATGAAGAAGTCACTGGGAAATATGTATTATTTGCACAAGGTTGTGAATCAGATATAACTATTCATTGTTTAGTTATCTTAAGTTAAAAAAACAGAAATAAACTCACAACTCCGAATAAGCCTCGCCGTGTGTTTTATTTTGAAATCCCCTACCGGATGTTGCGTTGTTGAAGAGCTTTGAAAAGGGCAAAACATTTGTCCAAAGAAGGAAGCTGTACAAAATTGACAGGTTCTGCTGAGGTAAGGTAAATTAACGTTTTATATGACAGGCATTGGTGTTACAATTAAAGGATAAAATCACTACTCTGGTGTTTGCAAAATGTACTTTGTTATTTCTGTCATTGTCGTTACTGTGCGACTATCAAGAGCAGCTAATTCATAGGTTAGCTAGCTAAGCTAAGCTATCTGACACAATGTTTTGAAGCGATATTAAAGCTTATTTTAAGCCCTTTCTCTTGATATTCATTAACGGAATACAAGCAAAAGACATGGTTTGCTAATTGTATATTGTTTGTCCCATTTGAACACTTTATTAATGTTGTCAGCTGTCATATTTAGCTGCCTCTGTTTGGTGTTTATGTTAGCAAAGGTAGCAGCAGCAGGTGTTGTTTTGCTTTTCGGCTAAGGAAACGCTGCATTAAGTTGAACAGATTCACTTTTCCGACCATTTTTGAGTTGCTTTGGTCAAGTTTTCTCTCATTTCGTGCATCAGGTATTCCAAGAAGCACCTTTTCATTCAAACGTGAGAGGATGATTTGAAGTATACGTCAGACTGGATACAAACACAGCTAATGTCTAGCTAATTAACATTTTTTTTACATTACATGTTACTTGTTAGACGCTTTTATCCAAAGCGACTTACATACTCAATACTGTGGGCAATGGGGTGAAGTGTCTTGCTCAGGGACACAACGACATGCTGACTGCAGTGGGGTTTGAACCTGTGCTCCCCTGATCCGAACACCAACGGACTAACCAAAAAGTATTCACTCAACGAGTGGGGGGGATATAGTTCAAGGAGACAATTTCAATTCGAAATTCATAGGGTCCGTACAACCAGAAGAACTTTCTGTATCTCAGCCTGTGGAGTGAGACTATGGAACAGTGTGCATGTGGAGCTAAAGCGATGTCCAGACATTAACCAGTTCAAGAGGAAATACAGAGAAATTATTTTCTCGAGGTACAGGGATGGGGAAGGTGTTTGACTATGTGTGTATGTGTGAGTATGTAGGTGTGTATATGTATGTGTGCATATATGTATATCAGTGTATGTATATGTGTATATGTCAATCAACAGGTGAAGCAGATTAATAATACTAATAACATCAATAATAATGCATAAACTAAATAAATCATTTAGGGACAAGGGGGTGAGATTAAATAAGTTATACTTCTTCTCACTCCTTTTCGAACACTAGATGTGTCACTGTTTATGTTGCTAATGTTGTTGTTGTTGTTGTAAAATGTCATTTTTTGTTTTTATTTCTCTAACATGACTATGCACTGCAGCATTTGTTTTGTTTTGTAATTGTTTATTTTACTTGTTCGATATAAAATCAATCAATCAATCAATCAATCCACTGCGCCACACGCCTCCCAGCGTGTGATGAAAAGTGCTATATAAATAAACTTGCCTTGGGAATATGATCAGCTTTATTAATTCTCTTTCTTTTTCTCCCCCTTGTAGCCACATGTAAAGATGAGCGTCCCAGACTACATGCAGTGTGCCGAGGACCACCAGACGGTTCTAGTAGTCGTCCAGCCGGTGGGCATCGTCCCCGAGGACCAGTTCTTCAAGATCTACAAACGCATCTCCAGCGTGAGCCAGGTGAACATCAGGGACTCTCAGCGGCTCCTCTACATCCGCTACCGCCACCACTACCTGCCCGAAAACAACGAGTGGGGGGACTTCCAGACTCATCGTAAAGTAGTGGGTCTCATCTCCATCACCACGTGCGGTTCTACCAAAGAATGGCCTCAAACTGCGGAGCGTTTCCACGGGCAGAAGGAGGTGTACAGCTCCACGCTCTACGACTCGCGGCTGCTGGTGTTCGGGCTGCAGGGAGACATCGCAGAGCAGCAGAGGACAGACGTGGCCTTCTACCCCAGCTTTGAAGACTGCCCCGACGTAGAGAAGAGGGTGGATGACTTTGTGGAGTCCATCTTTATTGTGTTGGAGTCCAAGAGGCTCGACCGGGCCACAGACAAGTCCGGTGACAAGACCCCTCTGCTCTGTGTGCCCTTTGAGAAGAAGGACTTTGTGGGTTTGGACACGGATAGCAGGTGAGTTGTTATGTTTGCTTCAACGCCTTATACTTTACTAAAGCATTTAAAAGGCAAGTTAAAGAATTTCTTCACCTACAAATTATTATTCGGATATCTCACCCCGTGTTACCTTGGGTTCTTGAAGAGAACTGTTTTAGTTTTTCCTTCTTGCTTGTTTCAAAGTTAAAGCTAGGGTAGATAAGAATGGAGAAACCAGCTCGAGTGCGCTAGAATTTGAAAGTAAGCAGCCGGAGAAAATCTGCCCCTTCCTTCAGACTTCCTCACAGAGCCCCTCCTCCAACACACACGAACGAGCACATGCTCTATAGAGAGGCGAAGTCCCTCCCTTTCCGGGGGTGCTCCATGGGACCTTATTTCGGAAAAAGTATGTATTGAAGTCAATGGAGAGAGAAAGATTATCTTACGATCCCGTTTGAATTGTGCCACGAATTACACATATGATGTTTGTCAATTTAAAAGATCATTTTGAAAGTAAAAAAAATTAAAATGTGTCGTAAAACTGTGAAGTAACACATTTGTTTGTGTGAAACCGCTCAATGAACTACATCTCCCGTCTCGCAC
>CALSBZ010040404.1:0-11113 GCA_943591055.1 Gobionotothen gibberifrons
TTGTTGTTGTGTTAAATCTATAATGTTTTGCTGTTCATAAAATATTTAACTTTTTGTCATATTTACCTTAATGGAGTTTTAACCGGATGTTTAATTGTCTAAAACTGAATAAACGATCTAACTCAAAAACAAGGTGTGGTTCTTTCGTCCACTGGCTTTAAATAGTCATGTTTTACATTTACCTAAGAGGTGATTATTTGACAGTAAACACAGGATTTTTCCATAGCTGTCATTCTTACAAATCAAACTACATAATGAGGACTGTGTTTGAGTTCACTGATAGATTTAGTTCATGTTTTTTTAGAGTGAATGTGCAGCTTGTCAAAATGCACCGTAAGTCAAACAGGAATGAGTCATAGAAGTGGAAGATGTTTTTGTGGTTATCTTTCAACACTAGAGGGCGCAGTTGAACCAGCTCTTCTGTTGGTGCCTGCTGTCGTTGGGATAATAATAACACATGTATCTTCCAAACAATTTAAAAATAACTTTCTAACAAAACATTTGCTAAATAGAATTTATTAATTTGACAACACAAATAATTTAATAACCCTCTATGGCATGAGTTTGAATTTGTTTGGGGTAGAAATATCTGTGGTGATCTAGGGGGTCCCTATGACGTATCCATCATAATGTGTGGTCCTGTGGTAATTCTAATTCAAGTGTTATCGTGTGCTGAAGCAATTAGATTTCCTTTTATTTGAACGAGTGGACCATTAGCCCATTCTCAAAGTTCGACTTTTCGTGAATATCAATTCAACAGTTGGGTTGCTTTTAAGTTTCAGGAGAACACAGGAATGAAGTTATGAGTTATTTTGATCTTGCTCTCTTTAAGTTAAGTCAAAGGCTTTGTATTAAACATGAAATATACAGCAGGTGAAACATGTATTCAGGCTTACACTTGGTCTTCTTTGTTTTGAGAAATTCTAATCCCAAAACTATCTTGTTTATGCACGATTATTGCTATTTACTGATCGGAAAGTTGAGTGACAAAGTGTCATAGTTAACATATTCATTCTTGTTACGGCCACAAAATCGTGTTTTGTGAGGTCACAGAGACGTTTGGCCTCTTGACCACAATCAAAGGTAAAAAATGCGACAGAAATTGGTTCATCCTTGAGTCCAAGTGGAAGGTTGTGCAAGACTTGAATGAATTCCTCACGTTCTCCTGAGATATAGCCTTCACAGGAATGAAATAGCTGGATGGACAGACTCATAAGAATAGAGACAACAAAAAGATGATGTTTTTGACTGGTGTTTCAGAATAAAGAAACTATGTGACTTAAATTAAAATAATATTGACACACTTGTAATATGAGGGGCTCAAATACAGCCAGAATGTTCTCTTAAAGCTGTTTGACATATGTTAACAAGCAAACATTCAATATTTATCATTAGTGCATATTTTGGAATGGTACCTTTCTTTCCATGTGTCAGACAGTCAACAAGGAAGTGTGTTCAACTTTTTCCCCTGTTGCATATAATTAATATTCTTCCCTTCAATGGATCCTATATCCACCATGATAGACCTCTTTGACATCTGAATTTCAATATTCAAATGTTTGCACAAAGGTGGCTCAAAGAGAGCAGTGACCTCGTGGATATCTGAGTCTTCACCAGCAGAGAGAGAAGCAGCTGACAGGACGACTCAGGAGAAGTAAGTGTGATTCTGTTCAGTCACTTTCATATTTTGTTTATTTATGAGAAAGATATTCTCCGGGGAGGAACATTTAATGAATCACATCTCAATCAGAAGTAATGACATCTAAAACCCTTTTATGTTCATGTATTCCCTTAAATCATTTGTTTCTCTTGAAATCAGTTGGAATGTTTATTTATTTATTTTCAAATCTCAATGTTTCATTTAGAATAATAAACGTTATCTAATGTTCACTTTAAAACTTTTTTTTTATTACAAAAAGTTGGCACTTTACCAAGAACACTGGACATTTATAATGAAAAAAAATACATTTATTCTGAGTCTAGTGGACATTTTTTGCCCTGAGTTTTACCTTTCAGGTTCATGTTTTTAGAGCTTTGTGGGCGATGTATGCAGCCTGTCCCGTAGACATTACTCAGGGATGAAAAAACACAATTTTCCTGCTTAAAGAAAACGGTGGTAAATCTTAAATGTTTTATTGGAGACAATGTGTATACAGTACACAGCAATCTCGAGTTCAACTAAACAAAATGTAATTTTCATTATAGTTAGTTTACCCATAGTAAAGAAATCTTTAAATCGGGCTTATAAAAGCAACGATACATAGTGCATGTTTCTGATAGTAGGCTACTGTTATTGTTTAGTTTCTAACTGGTGTTTGCATGTTTCATTCAAATAAGACCTTTTCATGTGCTAAAAATACATTTTAAGGTGTGTGCCTATACGGTGTATTACGGAGCCCCTAAAGGGACATGGGAAAAAAGGAGAGAGAAAAAAAAGAAAAGTCGGGATAACGAGATACTAACCCGTTTGGGATAGTTTCTCGTTATCCCGACTTTTTTCTCTCTCTTTTTATTTATTTTTTCATGTCCCTTTATAGATTACAAATCCACTGAGAAACGAACCTCCGCTCTCCACGGTCACGGAATTGCTGGAGATGAGCCAACTGGGGCTCCATATGTTACTGCTGGTGTTGCTCGAAATTTGCATTTTCTCTACATTTACATCTTCATTTAACTACTGCACAGAAGAGAGTGGTGCAGTCTGTGTTTGTGTTAATTTAAAGGTGGGGTAGGTACGTTTGAGAAACCGGCTCGAGATACACTTGTTGTTATATTCCATGGAATGCTCTTAACATCCCGATAGCAATGAATATTAAGTGCTTTGACAACAAATCCATAAAAAAAATGTCATCTGTGGAAGCCGTAGTGTAAAAAGCACGACCAATCATTTTAGCCCACCTTTAACTGAAACATTAGGTGTTCAAAATAATTTAAATGTAACTGACATCATTTATACAATTTATAAATGATCAATAACAATATTGCTTTCATCTAACAGAGCAAAGATGCAGTGGAGTCTGTTTGTGCTGATTCTGATGGGTAAGTGGATCATCTTATCAGATTTGTTACTGATATCACATCTGGAGTCATGAAACAGCTCACTCTTCCTAACAATAAAAAGTTGAATAAGTGAACTCAGACCCCCGTTAAGATGAAGGGGGCGATGTAAGAGGTGGGGGTGATTCTAGTACTCATGAGTTTGATTTAATGATCAGGTGCTTGTCATACTGTCAGGTCCATCACTGCAGAATTGTCTCTGTTTTTAGGTCAGTGTTCCTTCTTCACATGTCACCTCTATGAGTACCACTTCATTGAAGAGGGAAAGTCCTGGGAGGAAGCCCAGAGTTACTGCAGAGAGCATTTCACTGACCTGGCCACAGTGTCTGACATGAGAGACGTGGAGAGACTGAATAACTCTTCACAGACTACAAACGCCTGGATTGGACTGAGGAGCATCAATGAAAGAGATATCAAAGAGTGGCACTGGTCTCTGCCGGGGGAGAAGTACAATCATACAGAATGTGATCCAGGATGTAAACTATGGGCTCCAAATGAGCCGGACAATAGAGGTGGCAATCCTGAGAACTGTGTGAAGATGAAAGCCTCAAAATGGTACGATGTCAGTTGTTTTCAGAGACACAAGTTCATCTTCTACAATGGTGAGTATATGTCACTGTTAACGCTATATAAATCATATCATACTGTGTAACTATAGTTGACAGATAACTCATGTGTTGTACACGTCGTATGTAGAGTTACATTCAATTGAAACATATTTTTGCCTTTCACATTAAACATAACATTATTGGTAACTGTGATACAATTCTACTTGTTTAAATACATAGTAATGGTAAAGTATAGGCCTATTTTTATTATTCAATCTACATTATTATACCAAACACTTTCATGAATCTGAAAATTAAGTAAGATCGTGTTCATTTTATGTAACAATATTGTTCATCATGAATTAAGTAAGAAAACAATATTTTTGAAACTTGCAAAATGTGTCTTTTCATTCTCACAGAAACAGGGGACCAGAAATACTTGATTGATGAACCAAAGAACTGTCTTCAGGCTCAGAGCTACTGCAGAGAAAATCACACTGACCTGGTCAGTGGAATCACACAGATCAATGAATTCATGAAACAGGTTGATGAATTCAATGCTCAGGATAGCTCTAAAGAAGACAAGGAAATTACCAAACAATTCAACCAAATAAATCTGTGGATCGGCCTGTTCAGAGAGATCTGGAGTTGATCGGATGGGAAGAATTCCTCTTTCAGACACTGGGATCCGGACTCATTTGAAGATGAAGCCTCAAAGACATGTGCTATGACTAAGCCAAATGGAAAATGGAGCTCCGACATCTGCAAAGATGAAAAACCCTTCTACTGCTATGACGGTGAGTTTTTCAAAAGTCTATAAGTAAAGTATTCTTATTTCATGTCTTCAGTTATATATTTTTACATTCATGTTGAATATCCTTTAGTTGTGAAATTATGTTTAATATTCACAGAATTAATGATCTGGATTCTGTCCTTAAGCTTACGATAGACTGTGAATATAATATTCTTACTACTTAAAGTTTGAATATCATTTAGTCATGTTTTTGTCCTTAAGACTCATCTTTTTAACCTGGCTTTTACAAAAGGTGCCACGTCATTTCTGGCCTTATATTTCCTTACCATTGGTTTTTATTCCATTTGTATCTTATTTACTTTTAAGAGGACTTTTATTTATTTAAAAAACACAAGGATTATTGAAAAAAACATAATTTTTCTTTTTTAAACCCTCCCAAAAAAAAAAATCATGTGGCCCTAATCCTCTTCCGTAGATTATTGTAAGAAAGGGTCTATATTATTACAGTTGAGAGTTTTTCTGCAATAAATAGTTAACCTAACTAAAAACAAAATCCATTTCAATTACAGACAAAGTGATCCTGATCAATGAGAGTAAGACTTGGGATGAGGCCCTGACTTACTGCAGAGAGAAGCACCATGACCTGGTCTCATCACTGACAGTCATCAGCAGAAATTGGTCGAAAAGAAAGCCAAGATGGCCGACACTGAGTTCGTCTGGCTGGGAATGCGCTACACCTGCACTCTGGATCTGTGGTTCTGGGTCAGTGATCGTCTGGTCTGCTATGACAACTGGGCCCAACAAGAAATGGATGAGTGTGGCATGGCTGCAGTCATGAAGAGAGATGGAGAGTGGTACAAAAAGGCTGACAGTGAAAAGTTTAATTTCATCTGCGCTATATAAACCCATTGGTATATTTACTGCTACAAGCTCACTCTTCTCTAATATGTATCTGCTCTCTGGGTTTATTGAATGGCTCTAGTTCAAATATAGAAATCACAGCCTGAAGAGGGGAGAAACTAAATTACTAACAGATTACTAACTGAGGTTTAGAAATTGAGAAAAAAGGTTGACACTAAAGTTAACATTTGCCTCTGTGAACATCTGAATTACTTTATGATATGGATTTGTTGTAGTAGTTATTGATATAATGCATGTATATTTATCCTCTTAAAGTGTGAAACCTATAATCTTCATTTGAATTGTTGTCTTTTATGTTTAAGAGAAAACATATATAAAAAGACAAATCTATAATGTTTTGCTTTTCAGAATTTATTTACGTTATGGTTGAAATGTGGTGATGGTTATAATATGTATATCACTATTTTTGTCATATTTACCTTAATGGAGTTTTAACTGGATGTTTAATTGTCTAAAGCTGAATAAACGATCTGACCCAAAAACAAGGTGTGGTTCTTTCGTCCACTGGCTTTAAATAGTCATGTTTTACATTTAAATAAGAGGTGATTATTTGACAGTAAACACATATATAATCTATGGGTTTGTAATTGAAAGAGATTTCTCCATAGCTGTCATTCTTACAAATCGAACTACATAATGAGGACTGTGTTTGAGTTCGCTGACAGACTAGATTCTTGATTTTTTAGAGTGAATATGCAGCTTGTCAAAATGCACCAAAGTAAACAGGAATGAATCTTAGAAGTGGAAGATGTTGTTGTTGTGGTTATCTTTCAACACTAGACGACGCAGTTCAACCAGCAGTTCAATGGCTCGCGTCTATGTCACGTGATCTTCACATTTCTCCCTGCAGAAAAAAATAACATGGCCGAACTTCGTTTTATTCTCGGTGGAAAATGCCTATTTTAAGGTTATTTTGTCGATTAAAATGTGTTTTGATGTATTTTGATGCGAGAAATATGAGTTGTTATTTCAGATTATGTGTGCAGTGGATGTACATGATCTTTAGTTTGCTAGTTATTACGAAGATTAGTTCAGGAAATTGTGTCCATTCAATGTTTTCATTGTTACCAAGGTGGTTGCTAGGGACGCTGCTATCGATATTATTTCTGTTATGTTGTGTAACTGTTTAATGGTGTTATCTTTATTGCTACCCCCTTCCCCGTCAATTTATAGTGTTGGTCGACAGCGCAAACGTATTAGTTTAACAAAATCCGCATCTAAAATTGTGGCATAGATACGTTATTTTCCCCTGTACAATTCTCCAGCCCAGTCTCACATCTCACATCACATCGTCATAAACAAATACAAATACCGGAAACAGACCGAAAACATTTAAAAATAATAAAATAATACTTTATTCAGAGTGTGCTTGCTTTTCTCTTTGGAGGTCATCACATAACGGCATTGTAATACACGGTCCGGCTGCATTAAATATTACATATCTGCCGTAGTTCGCTATTTATAGAGCCCTGCTGAGAAGACTTCTAGACAAACATGAGGAACTGAAAACGTGACGCGGATCATAAATATATCAGCAATCAAACAATATCTTACATTTTTTTTCACACAATACATCTCCTTGCAGTATCAACACTAATTCGGCTGACTTTTATATTTGATCCAATTGGTAGATAGGCTGTATTTACACCATAACGGTGCACAGCACAAGGCATAAAGGGACACCTAGTGGTTAAAGCATGTTATTGAATTTGTAACATCCCGTCATGTCTACTAAATTATTCATGTCATGTTAATCAGGTTCATGTTATTGTTTCACGTTTAGTTCATAGCCCAGGTTAGATTTATGTTTAGTCAAGTCTTTTTGTTCACCTGTCTAGTCCTGTCATTGCACTTCCTGTTTTATTTTGTACTTACCTCTTGTCTCTCATTTCAGGCCCCCTTACTTCCTCCCTTTGTGTGTTTTCCCGCCTTCGTCAGCGTCTGCCCCGCCCCTGATTGTTTCCACCTGTTCCCACTTACCTCATGTATAAATAGTCCTGTCTCCCTTTGTCCTGTGCCAGTTCGTCTTGTGCCTTGTGCCATTAAGAGAGCCAGCTTGTCACGCCAAGAGATTTTTGTACTTTGTGATCATAGTCAAGTTGATTTAGTTTGTAGTTTGTTTTGCTACGTTTTGCCTCTCAGGAGTGGTTTTTGTTTGAACTTTATACTTTTCCAAAGTAAAGACCTTTTGAACAACAAACTTTCTTTTGAGTCGTGCATTTGAGTCCAAGTGTCTGTCAAGGTTCTTAACAGAATTTCATTATTTGTATTAATAGGATCCCTATAAAGTATATACATTACTCGTTATTCTCTACTAATAGTTAATTAAAGACTGTATATAATGACTATTTTGCACATCCCTTTCAAGATTTCAAGATTTTCTAAGGTTTATTGACATATCATATACACATATATACAACTACGGTGTAGTTATGCAATGAATGAAAGACTTGGGTCGCAGGTTCCTCAACAGTGCATTACAAGACATCTATCAATATTTGTGTATACCTCCAGGAATGTTAACTATGTTGAAGCAATTATTTTAACTGATATTATACATATGTATTATACTCTTATAAGATGTATGTAGGTAGTATAAGAAATGTGCAGAATATGACAGTTTAATGGTGGAGGTATACACACATATTGATAGATGTCTTGTAATGCACTGTTGAGGAACCTGCGACCCAAGTTCTTCATCTCCGACCTTGTCAGGTATTGAACAATCAATAAATAAAGAACACAGAATTATTAAATATAAAACACAGAATTTGTGTGATTATACTAAATGATTTGCAAATAAACACCACTGCATATGTACAACTGTTACACATGCTGATGTAACGCAAATGATCAATAAAATATATCTTATCTTAAGATGATCGATGGCTCCTGCCATATTTGCAAAATCTGCCTCTGAACCTTGACAAGTGCATGTTTCAGGCTTATCAATTAACAACAGGAGGGGTCACAGACATAAGACCAGCTGTTAAATAAAGCTCTTCTGACCTTAGCTGTCATGTGGGTATATATTAATGCTGCCCATTATGGGCACAAGCAATTTTCACCCATTTATTAATTATATGTTTTAAATGTGAGTGTTCCTATCCCCTAAACCTCCAGGAATGTACACAGTTTAATACTGGCAACTTCTTATTATGGGAAATACGAAAACGTATTTTAAAACTACAATTCCCAGTAGAGACGTGCCATAGAGAACATGTTGCGAAACACACAATAGCCAGCATGTGTAGTTCTGGGGACGGGGTGGGGGAGGGGGGGACGGGGTGGACCCGTTCAAATCCAGTTTTGGACAGTCTGCCGTGGTTCCATCCCATTTCAAGTGCTGTTCGACGCTCGGCGTAACCCTCGGAGCACACTCAAACATCCAATCACAGAGCTTGAGAACTATCACAGGGTTTGTCAAGCGAAGCGGAGAGAATACTTACTTCCGGGTGTAATATTCTCTAAAGCAAATGAGCTGCTCCGACCCTCGGTCCTGACGGACTCTAACTTGTGTTTATTAATCAAACAAATAAATAAACACAAGGATAATTATGTGTTATTGTTGAGTAAATGGAGAATTGCACAGGGGAAAATAACGTATCTATGCCACAATTTTAGATGCAGATTTTGTTAAACTAATACGTTTGTCCTGTGGACCAACACTATACATTGATGGGGAAGGGGGTAGCAATAAAGATAACACCATTAAACAGTTACACAACGTAACAGAAATAATATCGATAGCAGCGTCCCTAGCAACCACCTTGGTAACAATGAAAACGTTGTATGGACACAATTTCCTGAAGTAATCTTCGTAATAACTAGCAAACTAAAGATCATGTACATCCACTGCACACATAATCTGAAATAACAACTCATATTTCTCGCATCAAATTAGATCAAAACGCATTTTAATGGCAAAACTAACCTTAAAATAGGCATTTTACACCGAGAATAAAACGAAGTTCGGCCTTGTTTTTTTCACCGAGAATAATGTTTGTTTTTTCTGCAGGGAGAAATGTGAAGATCACGTGACATAGACGCCAGCCATTGGAATGACTGGTGAAAAAAAACGTAATTTCAGAGGCGTTTTTGTAGAAATATTACGTCCCAAGTTGTGGACCAACGTAGTTATTACACGTTTTTTTGTGAGACTGGGTTGGCTGCACAGCAGTTACAATGGTCAAACTACATTAGAACAGAATTGTCCCCATTTTGTCTTTATTAGTTACTAACATTAGATATTTTAATGAGGTATGGACCGCAAAACAAAAAATTTCCCTGGTTTTCATTTTTAAAATCAAAATGCAATATTCGCCTTAGCTTATTTTGTTAGGAGATGTGAATTACTGTTCAATTTAGTTGTAATTTTTTTTCGGGGGGAGGCCCTTTTTCCAGTTTAGAGCAATAGCCCCTCCAAATGTCTGTGCACGTCCCTGGACCTCAGCCTGCAAAAATACACATTATATTTTGTATTTTGCAGAAGAAGGCGACTTAAGGTGGGGTAGGTAAGTTTGAGAAACCGGCTCGAGATACACTTTTTGTTATATTCCATGGAATGCTCTTAACATCCCGATAGCAATGAATATCTTAAATGCTTTGACAACAAATCCATACAAAAATGTCATCTGTGGAAGCCGTAGCGCTGTATGCACGACCAATCATCTAAAGCTAAAGTAACTGGATGGCCAACCTGCCTGTCAGCCTTCCATCTGTGCACAAACTTATCTCGTGCCCTCATTGGTCATGTGCGCGTTTGTGAGAGTTGGAGGAGGGGCTCTGTAAGGAAGGAAGTGGCCGATTTTTTCCGACTGTATTTTCTAATTCTAGCGCACTCGAGCTGGTTTCGCCAAAATTACCTAACCCACCTTTGTTTGTTTGTTTGGATATGTAACAAATTAACATTTTAAATCACTTAATGACTGACTGAATGGAAATGACAATAAATGAAAATGTAAAACGAAAAAAGCGATCATGAAAATGTTTCCAAAAAATGAATAAAATGATTTTTGACCACTTTGTTGTTCAGATCACATATTTGTAACTAAATGATACATTAATTGAAACAAAACACGGTATAGACTGAGGAGTGACTCCCGTGAGGTTCATGTATTTTCTTCACTCCGCTGGGAAACGGCTCTCATGTCAAGAAGCATCAGATCAGTGCATGCGCTGCATCGTCCAATCAGTGAGCGATACACAGTAAGGGGGCGGGGCGAGTGTCTGAGGATTTCATCGGAGGATGGTCTGGTGGTTCCTCGATTATCGCTCCTCCATTATCGCTCCTCGATCCTCGCTCCTCGCTCCTCCGGCAAAAACAAGGCCATTGGGACGCTACTCAAGATGGCACAGACAAATCAACTTCCGGTGAGACCGAGACCGAGGAGCGAGGAAATGAAAAATAAGAGAAGTGAAACGCAGCCCATGCCACGGCAACCTCTCATTCCCCTGATTGGTGGAGAGTTGGCCATATAGGCGGAGCTCCTCGTCACTGACGTCACACTATTTTCAAATCTGTATCAGTCTGTATCAGATCTGTTCCAGACCCGTTTTTAGAGATTTGGGTATGGAGGAAAAGAGACACGTTGTGTTTTCTGACACTTGGTGAGTTCCCTGACACACCGGGGACACATATTCATGTATAAAAGACGTACAAACGTGTATTTTGCATGATAGGTCCCCTTTAAGTATTTGTCTAATTTTCTCCATTAACTAAAAGTGAATATGAATATAAGACACAGAAAATGAGATTGAGATTTAATTGTAATCAATACACTGCAACATTGTAAGCCCATACATCTTATAGCAGTGAAAGTCGTACAAGATG
>CALSBZ010040409.1:0-11107 GCA_943591055.1 Gobionotothen gibberifrons
CAATCGGCTCTTCCATCTGAAATGGAAAATGTTGGCCTATATTAGCACATTTGCTTTCCCGGCTAGCTCAGTCGGTAGAGCATGAGACTCTTAATCTCAGGGTCGTGGGTTTGAGCCCCATGTTGGGCTGTAGTATTTTAGGGTGTCTTAATTCTAGATCCTTCAGACCAGGGTTGCAGTCGAATAGTCAATTTAGCTTAGGAACCTTCCTAACGGAGTGAACTGACCCGGAAGTACCTCAGTAGCAGCCATGATAAGTGCCGTTCGAATTCGTCTACATGTAAGGGATAAGTCTTCATTATGCCCGGGCTGACATGGGATGTTCCCGGCATATGTACAGCAAGTCTAAACCATTCACAAGTCCCTGTCCCAGGCTGTACACATTTGACCAGAGTGGTCTTTGCACCCAGTAGGTTCCCAGGGCTACCAGCATGGATGAATGAATTTAAAAAGTGCCTGCGACATTTGAAACAAATGTACCCGTGCTTCAGAGACTATTCCTGGGTGTAAATGTTGTCTCATCCACCCTGGGTCTCCTGGAGCTGAGTGCTTTTTCAATGTCTTTTACTTATAGTTTAACTGACTTTTAAAGCACTATTCCTGGGTACACTCATCAGGTACATGCCCCTGGATGTGTGCAGAGAAGATGAGCCTAATCGCATCAGGGATTGTGCATTTTTTCCTTCCGTGCATTTGGCCTATACTAAGGTATGGTGAAATGTACGGAAATCTGTCCATTTGCCTATTACTTAGTATAGGTGAAATGGACGCTTCATTTCTTGTCACTTTTCATCCGAATTTCAGAACTATTCCTGGGTAGGCAAGTAGCCTGCATGCCCCTGGATGTGTGCAGAAAGAATGAGCCTAATCGCAGCAGGGATTGTGCATTCTTTCAAAAAATCAGGCTAAGTGCCAATGGAGAAGGGGAACTCAAAAGTTAAATCTTTTGCGCTTTTTGGTGAAGCCCCGGACCCTTTTCCACTTCTCCGTCAAAAGTTTTGACTGAGAGGGGATATTTTTTTCCGCTTCTCCGTTGAAAAAATTCATTCATCCATTTCAGACTACTGTCTGCACGATTTCGGAAACCCGGTTTTTGGAGGCACTGTCTGATATCATGGAGGAATGCATCCGCTGCAAGTGCACTCTGGATCGGATACATTTTGGTGCCTCGAGACCCCCCAGCCTGGTTCTTAAAAAACTTTAAGTTTTCAAAAGTGGCCTCTGGAGGAATGCAAGGGGAGTTGACAGGGGACTTTACCCGGGTTATGAGGCACTATTCTGGGATACATTTTCATCATTTTGAGCCTTTTTCTCTGGTTCTCAAAAAAGTTAACTCTGACTTTGGTGACTCTGGAGGAATGCAAGGGCAGTTGACAGGGGACTGTACCCGGGTTATGAGACACTATTTTGGGATACATTTTCATCATTTTGAGCCTTTTTCTCTGGTTCTCAAAATGTGGATGTGGATTATCAAGATGAGGGGGGGGGGTCCTAGAGCAACCTCCCCCCTTGTCCCCGGAGCAAGAGTGTGACAACCGGGGCTGTAAGGAATGGAGGATGGAGGCAAATACGATGCGGGCTCAGAGGGACAAATGTGTTGCTGAGGTGAAATCCCTGCGCTGCAAGCTGCAGCAGGTGCTCCAACAAAAGCAACATAGGAGGGAACAGAGGCCCAAGGACAATTATGGGTTTGATGTAGGGGATCGGCAGGAACCAGGACCCGAAAAAGAAGCACAAGAACGGGTGTTTCTACATAAGCGACCCCGAACAGAGGCTACAAGGCAGTCCAAGAACCGGGAAACCAGAAGGCCCTCTTGCAGTGAAACAACGACTCCCTCATGCAGCAAGTCCCCCGTTGCCTCCTCCAGAAGAACCTCCTCCAGGGGTAGCACTTCTTCGAAGACTTCCCCTCCCATAAATTCCCCCTGGTTCAGCGGCAGGGGCCGGGGGAATATAATGCGGGGCATCATCGAGGAGTACCTGGCCGGCTACAGAGAGCATTATGAGGGCATCGACCCTACAGTGAGGCTCCAAGAAAATGCATTGTCTAAGATAAGCAGAATCCGAACATTCCTCTGCTTCATGGCACACGGTTCCAAGCATCTCTCTGACTGGCTATTCCTGAAGGATGTGAACAGGATACGCAGCTGGTCCCGGAGCCTGGTGAAGTCACCTCTAAAGGTCACAACCGCTGACTTTTATATCAAGAATATCTCACACTTTGTGAAATACATGGTGGCCACACCATGCAAGGGGAGCAGGCTCAACCGTATCGACATGGAGACGATCACACGGGAAATTAGCGCCATCCTGAAGTCACTGAGGAAGGGTGTGGTTATCCACCAAATCAGGGTGATGCGAGACAAGATGTCAGGTCTGCCGAGCCAGAGTGACATAATTGCATGTTTGACTGTGGCTGACACTCGGATCCCTCAGCTCCTTGACGTGATGGCCAGCAAGCCGACGGACGAAGACCGTTACTTGCTCTACGGGTACTTCACACTCCACTGGAGCTGCGTCTATGAGCACCGCTCAGGGATCTACTCAAACTTGACCAACCTCGAGGTTCGAAACGCGGGGCAAAAAGGCACTGCCTTTGGCTACCTCATCCACATAAGCAACCACAAGACGGCCAACAAGTACGGGGAAGCGCAGCTGTACCTAACAATTAGAGAGTTTGGCTGGATGACAAGGTGGCTGAACATCAAGCAGACGCTGACCGGCACCCAGAACGAGTACTTCTTGCTCTAAAAACGGCCACAGAGAGGGGCGGGTGGTCCTGGGCACTCTGATTATTTTCACAGCTCCAGATTATTTCAGAGTGCTTTGTCCATTTCTGCTATTAATTAATAACTTTTCATAGGAATCTCTGTTTGGCACCTGTTCAGATTCTGCTATTTCTGCTGAAATAGCACATTCTGAATGAGCAGTTTTCATTGTAAAATGAATTTAAACAGTGCCTGCGACCTTTGCAACTAATATACCCATGTTTCGAAGACTGTTTCCGGGTATAAGTGTTGTCTTCTCACCTTGGCTGTCTTACAGCATCTGGGAGCTCTCCGTGGTCCTGCAGTGGCATTTTCGGGATTCTCTCTGCACTTTTCCCCCTATAAATGAATTTAAACAATGCCTGCGACCTTTGCAAATAATATACCCCTGTTTGGAAGACTATTTCCGGCTATAAAATGAAAAAAAAAAAAAAAAATCTTATCACCCTGGAATGTATTTAATGGTCTCTGTCTATGACTCGTCCTTTAATGCAGAAAAAGGTGTCCCTGGCACCGCCTGGAAAAGTGTGTCCGAGGCATCGCCTGGAACAATGTGTACGAGGCATCGCCTGGAACAATGTGTACGAGGCATCGCCTGGAACAATGTGTCCGAGGTACCACCTGGAAACAATTTTCTGCATTTTTGTATAGAAGGTGTACAGACTCTCCCTATGTATGATAGGAAAGGAGGTTTCAAACTTCCTTTATAACCTCCTTTAGCTTAGGAACCACTGGACCTCCCTAACCCAAAGGAGAGGAGAAAATGCTGCCCCACAGTGCCTTGCAGCCGCAGAATTTGCCGTCACAAACAGTCGGCCGTTCACGGAAACAAACGATTATGACGGAGAAATTATATCATGAAAGTTACGGTGCTTATTAAGCTTTTTAAAACGTGTGTGGTAAGTTGCCAAAGTGCTTTGTTTTTAACGTTCATCAGTATTATAATCAAAAAGAGAAATATTATCAAATAAAGTCAACATTTCACAGAGCTGTGTGGGTTTTGTTCAACTTTTAAAAGATGTTTGAATGGTGATATACACAGTGATAGATGTTAAGGACTTATTTATTTTAAGATCTTTTCATACAATCATACGTATTGGGATCATTTGTATTAATGTGGACCAGAGGGAGAGGGTGACGAACATAAAGGCCCTGACACACCAAGCAGACACCAGAGAACTCGCCGAAGCCGACACCGACTGTTGCGTCGCCGTGTCCTCCTGCGTCTTGGCCATGTGTCGCACGTGAACACACTGCAAAGACTTCAGTGCATGAGTGGCAATAACTCTCCTTACCAGCAGGCGGCGGTAGTGTGTATTCGTCATTCAAAAGAGGCAACAACAGGAAGACAGAGAAGAAGAACTTTCCCTCTCGTCCATCGAAAAGATGTTTCGTGCGGCAGCAAGCGGAGGAATCACTAATAAATGTGAGTATTGGGTTTTAACTTACTTTACATTTACTAACGTCACACACGTCAAACCCAAGGGGCATTAAAACGTACATTTTCGTAAAATAATACGGATAAATATGTGACGCTAACTAGCTAGATGGACGTACTGCATTGTTGTTTGCACTTATTTTTTTATTCAATTCAGAAGTTTACTAAAGTCATAGGCCTATAGAGATCTTGGCTCTGTTATAGTAAGTTATACTTTATGTTACATAAATAGACCAAAGTGAAAACATTTAGACCGGCATGATGTTGAATCGGCCATGCATCGGGTCAGGCAGTCGTCAGGCAGTCCAAATAAGGAGTGTCACGTGACATGGTGTGGGACACACCAACCTGAGTAGGGCGCCGCGATTGCCCGACAGCCTCTGACGGCCTCCGACTCCCGATTTCGGCTTGGTGTGTCAGGGCCTTAAGTTTCACTTTCCGTTTTTATTTCAATTCCAACTTTGGTCATGAAGAATATGTTTCTCTGTTGTCCACGTTCATAAAGCATAAAATAACAGCATCAGAGCACGGTGCAGAGTCTCTAGATGAGTTTATAATAGTCCCTCGTTCTTATTAAACATCCATTTTGTAGTCCGCTGTATAGAAAACTGTGGTTTCCATGGTTTCCCCACAGCAGCAGACGCACAAAAGGACGTCCGCTGGCGCATCATAAACACGTCGGATAGTGAAAGTGCAGTCGGATTCTCTAAAGTACTGCAGTCTCTTCTCCTAAGTCCTTTTGAATTCTCCTATGCACTATCCCTTAACCCCGTGACCTTTCACTCAGAGGTCAAGGAATAGACGATAGGGTTAGAACTTAGGAGCTGATTTTCAAACTATTCGACTGCAACCCAGTTCTTTCAAAACCTTGAACGTGGGTTCGAGCCCCACGTTGGGCTGTAGTATTTAAGGGTGTCTTAATTCTAGATCCTTCAGACCAGTTGTTTCAAAACCTTGAACCTTCACCTCCAGGTTTGGTTCATTGAGTAAATGTGAGCACCCCAGAACTAGGGCAAAACCAGAAATGCTAGAGAAGGGTGTTTCGGATTGCCCTTCAATCAAACTCTGTAGCCCTTTTTTCGCAATCGGCCCTTCCATCTGAATTTCTAAACTTTGATAAATAGATCAGTGGGTGTTGTATTTCAAAGTTCCCATAGGTCAACCAGTAAACCTTTTATTTCTGTACAGCAATACAAGTCAGAAAACCCTTATAATTAAAAACCCTTACAATGAAAATATATGATGAATAGCTCAATGGGTGTTGATTATCTAAGTCACCAATGAGTCTGTCCACTTTTAGTTTTTAAAAAGACATGTTAAACTTTAGGCAGAGGTATTGGTTTTATGTCAGGATGGCCGAGGGGAGTAAGGGGTCCAAAATAAATCACCTGTGACACTGCACACCACACAAAACGGAAACGTGAAGAAAACCACTGCCACCACCAGGGAGTCTGCCGCCTCAGGCCCACAGCACCTGTCCGGCACAGGATACAATGTTATAGTTCTGACAAAAGGATAAACAAAAGGAAATTACAAAATACACCAAATCTGAATGAATGTAAACAACAAATGAATAAACAAATTAAAACAAATTAAAGCAAATGTAAAGGACAGCAAGGGATAAACAAATTAAATCAAATTAAAGTAAATGTAAAGGACAGCCAGGGATAATCAAATGAAATAATAAATGTCCTTATAGTCGTGTATTAGGACCATTCTCTGACGCCAAGAGCGGCTCCAGAAACAGACCAGAGTAAGCAGTCTGGGCCTGCTCCGATTCCTTATCAGTACAACACAAAACAAACTTGATCCATACCAATTTGCCTATAAACAAGGGTGCGGTACGGAAGATGCTGTGGCCACTTTGGTTCATATCATCACTAAACATTTAGACAAACGTAACACCTATGCAAGAGCCCTCTTCCTAGACTTCTCATCAGCATTCAACACAATACAAGCAGACATCTTGGTGGCAAAAATGGCCAAAATGGAAGTAAATCCATACCTGATTTACTGGTATGCTGCTTTCCTCACCAGTAGAGAGCAACTTGTGAAGGTTAACAAAACCCTGTCATCTGCCATCACAACCAATGTAGGGGCCCCCCAGGGCTGCGTGAGTTCAGCTGTGCTCTTTACTCTCTACACTGATGATTGTCGTACCAACACACCAAATCAGTTCATCATTAAGTATTCTGATGATACTGCAATAATATCTCTGCTCAGTAACACAGACGACCCTGAGCTGCACCAACAGGCTGTAAATCAGGTGGTCGAGTGGACTGATAACAATGCTCTTGAGATCAACACCAAGAAAACGGAGGAAATCATTTTTGGCTCACCTTCTGACTCCCATAAAGTCCCGATTGTCATCCATACAGATAAAATCAAGCAGGGAGTTTCATACACATACCTGGGTGTAATGATTGACCATCTGCTGTCATGGAAAGAGCACATAGAATATCTGTGCAAAAGGACAAAACAAAGAATTTATTTTCTCCGCCATCTTAGGTCTTTTGGGGCGAGCAGAGAAATTCTTCTGTTGTTCTTCACATCTGTGATCATGTCCATTCTGCAGTACTGCAATACTACCTGGTACAAATGTTTGTCAGCAGCGTTAAAATCAAAACTGCTCCACCTGTTAAAGATCTGCTCAAAGATTGTTGGTCAACCCTGTCAGAGACTCTATGACTCAGCCTATCATAACAACCTAGTGAGGCTGTCCAACAACATCATCTCTGACCCAAACCATGTTCTGAACAGTGAATATGAACTGCTACCATCTAATCGGAGATACAGGGTCCCACGATTCAATAAAGTCAGACTGAAGCACTCCTTTGTGCATCAGTCAATCCTCACAGTAAATACAGAGCTAAATCCCAGATCAAATGCACGCTGAATGCACTATGAGCATGTTTTTCTCTCATTGATTGTGCTGTTATGTTAAATGTTTGTGTTTCATGTATTTTTGTCTGGATATTTGTCTGTTGATGTTGGACATGGAGCTGCTGTGATGCAAGTCAAATTTCAGACTTGATCTGACAAATAAAGTAATATCGTATCGTATCGTATCGTATGTCCACAGCGAGGAGCCACAGCGATGAGCGAAGCTCACAGAGAGCCAAAACAGCAGCACGGGACGATGTACAATTTTTGTTTTTGTTTCATGGTTCTGTCACAAGTTCACAAGACAGTTTTGGGTTAGACAATGGTGGTTTGATGGCCAAAGGTGGGGAGGGAGAATAGTTAGAACACCCCTGGAAAGGGGATTAGAATTACTACAACATCTGTATGAAAGTGACTGTTTAACTTATAATATGGGGGAGGGGCTCATACGTACCACCCTCTGCAGCCAGGCGCAGCCACAGAGCCGACAAGGGAGGGAATGAGACCTGCAAATCCCACGGCCAAATCCCGCTGTGACATAAAGAATCGATAAGGCAGGGGAACTACGCAGCAGATTTAAAGAGAGCAGACAACGGCATTCACCAACAGTGTGCAACGCTGTTATCACGGAGCCTCTGGCGGAGCAAATACCTCCTCTAACGCCCTGGACGTCAGCTGCACTAAGATGGGAAAGTGTCAGCAGTGTGTAGCTTGTGACCATGAATAAATGACAGACTGCACAGTGCTTTACCTGTCCGGTAGAGAGTAGGACATGAATGCTGCCACGCCAAACAATTTGCGTTACTACGCCAGGCTGCAGCCACCACAGGAGAAGCGGAAATGGGAGGGACCCAGTTTGGCACCTCAGCTTAAATAGCTGGTGCGCACAATTGGTGCGCTGGTCCGGTGCAACAGTGGCACAGAGGGAGAAGACCTCCGGTCACATCTACCCTCCACTTTTGCATCGTCGACCCGACGATGGATACGGGAAGGCTAAAGCTAACACCAAGGCCTAAAAACAGCGAACTGGGAATTGGAGACAGGGTCCGGACAAGCTGCATTGTCCTGGGGACCAGTAGATCGAGGAAGATGGTGCACTTTTGAGTGGTGGCCAGCTGTAGGACGGATAGTTCGACGCAAAGCCTGATGGCTAGTACTGGGCTGGTCGGTTGGCGATGCTGAAAGACCTGGCAAGAAGCAACCTGCAGGGTAAGGCATTTCCTGTATAGGCCTGACCTGCAAAGGGGTTGCAACGGAGGGACAAGTGGCACCTGGAGCCACTAAAGGTAGAGAAGAGTGATTGTTAGGAACCACAAGCCATAGGTCGCTGTCGGTAGAGGGGTCATCTGTCAAAGCTGTCAAGACAGGTGGAGATGGAGGCCGGGGTCAAGAAGCGTCGGTTTCAGGACGAACCACAGCCTTCAACATGTCCCGGTGCACATTTCGGACTCGTTGTGGGTCATTCACTGGGGCAACAGTATAGACTGTTTGTTCACCAGATGGAGCCTTCACAACCTGGTGGACCACAGAGCTCCAGAGATCCTGGATTTAATGTCGCCCTCTAACCCCATGGTCCCTCAGGTACACCATTTGGCCAACTGGGAGATGTGCCTCCCGGACTCGCTGGTCATGCTGGTCATGCCGCTCTTTCCGGCGGCCAGCAGCGGCCAACAACCGCTCACGAGCACCCTCGAAAGCAATTCTGAGTCTGGGTAAGTGTGTTCAGCTGCTCCTGTTGACGTTTCATAAGATCCATCAACTCACTCAACCCTGGCCCAGGTGGATTGACCTGAGTGGGGGGGGGGTTGGAAGTGAACCTGGGGGGGTTGGAAGCGACCCTGCACTCCATACTGAAGACCATAAGCTGATGGCAGAGAGGAGCTACGCCCTCTAGTACCCCCTGGAAGACCCTCCCTTTCCCACCTAATAGCCTCGCCACGAAGTTCCAACAAGGTGGCTGTAGGCTGGCGACGAACAAGCTGTTTAAGCGTCATTTTCGGTTTGTTAATGTCGGGAAAGTTACATCGGACCTGTGCAAAGTGATGATGGGAATATTTCTGCAAACTCTGCAATGGATCCTGAAGTGCTTCATGTATGTTATATCACTTGTTGACACACTTACTTAAAGACTTAGAAGTGACCACAGTGACTTTGACTTTAACTCTGCAACTTGAACATTGAAGTGTTACAAACAGATTAAAGTTTACATCCCAGTGAAGCTGCTGCTAGAGGTCAGAACCGTCAGATATGTGCTCTGTTGCATCTTTAACCTCAAACAGTGTTGATATCCTGCGCCCAAGAGTTCAAAACATTTAATATCCATCAGATCCGATCAGATTTTGAAATCCCATTTGTTGTGATCCAGGATCAGACAAGTCGGCCAGATTTTGTCCCTGGAGTTCAAAGCAATTCAGGATAGGATCAGCCTGATCCAGATTCAGACTTTTCAAGATGACTAGATCCTGAATATCAGTATATATATATTCATAGGCGGCGCGTGAGGCTCAGGTTTGGGAAGGCTAAATAACTTTTTTTTACCTGACGCTGCCCGCCTCTGGCGTGAAAGCACCGCATACTGACCAATCAGAGCTCAGTGTGCGGAGTTTAAATCTATCAAGTCATATTACAGGATAAAGGAAATACAGTTTAAACTGCCGTATGCAGAGAAGACGCCGACGTGTCGCACTTATCATTCACATCATCAATCAGATCATCGATCATATAATATCATAATATATCCAGGCTGATCTCACCAGAATGCGTACAAATGACACGACTTTGCAAAGCCGTGCAATAGATACGCAGAAGTCCGTTTTTGCGTGCATAGCTTAGCCTTCCCTAGCCTACAGTACCCGCCGCCCCTGGTTACCTTGGTTGCTGATTGGCTAATGGGTACACAAGCCAAAACATCGTTATGACATCATAAAGTGGCCAAAATCTGATCAGCAGAGAAAGCACAGAGATTTTAGCCTTTGCAGACCAGTTACATGAATACAAACCTATATAACAAACTACAGGAGAGGGAAACCCCCAATAGGGTCTCTTTAATGTGTCTAAACTTTATACTCAAATGTGTGTGCTTCTTATCTGCTCGCCCCTTAAATCAAATTGAGCTATAACACAAAGAAACTAGCCAATAAGAATGTAAACAACACAGCATTAATATATATTGAATGTCCCCTTTTACATTCACCTCGTTTTACTTCCAACGTCTCGCCAAAAATGCGATGGCCAGAAGAAGGTAGAAGACGTGGAGCCGTGGATTTGTGCCAGTTTTTCCTTTGTATCGAGTACTCTAGGGCGGGGGGGTCAAACTCAGTTTCATCGTGGGCCACATCAGCATTATGGTTGCACTCAAAGGGCCGGTCGTAACTTTCAATCTCAATCTTTATTTATATATTGTACATTTAAAACAACCTCAGTTGACCAAAGTGCTGTTCAGGGAACAATATCAAATAAAACAATAGGAGTAAAATAATAAAACAATAATACAAAGCACAATAACTAGAAACATATAAAAACACATACAAATATCAAAATGTTATGATCAACTAGTATTAAAAGCCAGTTCAAAACGTTAAGACTATATATAAATACATATATAAATATATCATATATATAAAATAATGTATTATATTACATTATTGCCTCTGCATTGGATTATTATTGGATAGGGTAATAACTTCATAATTAACTAAGTCTGAAAAGCAGAAGTCTAGGGCAAATAATTGCAAGTCTCTTCAGTGCCAGCACTTCACAAAATGAGATGCATTGTGGGACATGTAGTTTATGGACAATGTGCTTCTGTAAAGCCGCATTCAACCGTATAATAAACATATTATATTCTTTGCAAGCTCTTGCGGGGCCACATGAAATATAGTCGCGGGTCGGATTTGGCCCCCGTGCCTTTAGTTTGACACCGCTGCTCTAGGGGGACAAGGGCATGCTGTATTTTTCAATAAGATAAACAGATTCAGCAAAGATGGAAACAGTGGCAAATCTTTTCCACATACTGCAC
>CALSBZ010040412.1:0-10237 GCA_943591055.1 Gobionotothen gibberifrons
CACACACACACACACACACACACACACACACACACACACACACACATACCATGTATACATCACTTCAGGGGTCATTACATTGACTTACATGCATTTCCTGGAAACGTATCCTAACCTTAACCATAACCAACACATGCCTAACCCTTATCCTAACCTTAACCATAACCAACACATCTCTAACCCTAACCAAGTCTTCACCCTAAAATTAATGATTCCCTCCATTATGTCCCCATAAGGGAGGCGAGTCCCCACACGTGACTGTGTAAACAGATGTAGGTCCCCACTAGGATAGTAATGCTAGGACACACACACACACACACACACACACGATAACTCCTATTCTAATTCCTATAGGTATCCTTATATACTTGCTATACTTACATTACGTACATACATTTACACAGTACAATAGCCTATAGTGAATTTACAATGACTGCATTTATTTGAATGCATGAATTTCTTTTTATATTATTTTATTTGTACTAAGTGAGTGGGGTTTTGATATTCTAAATGTAAGATGTCAACATGTTACAAAGTTTAATTTCCTCCAAAAACATGAAGAAATGTACAATAAAAAACAAAAACATAACAAATATAAACCTTAATGAACACATTCAAAGAGACACATACAAACATGGAACAACAAACAGTTGATAGAAACAGTTGAATTGTGAATGTGTGCATCCCAACTCTCAGAACAAACACTCAACCCAACATGTGTGGATAATGGAATAGATGTGTATTATTAGACAGTTTCCGGCCTTTAAGCCTTCACTCTGAATGCATGTAGAGTTTTTATGAGCTCTTTCTCATTAGTCAGCAGCTTTGTGATGCTCACCACAGACTGAGAGTCGCCTCACTCTGCTCCTAATGTTTCCTAACCACTCCTCTAAGTGCCTTTTCTCTGCATTCCATAACTGCCTCCTCCCTCAGTCATAGTATGTGATCGTCCTTTCCTCTTCCCTTTATCCCGACATCTCACATCTTTTCTGAAGAATCTGTCCGTTCAAATAAATCATTAAGTCTCTTTCACACTCATGGACTTTGAGGTTAAGTCAGGAGTAAGGATGTCACCTTAGGTCATGAAGACTCTTTATCTGACATGTTGGGCTCGTCTTGTTTCCACATGTGCAACTCAAACAGGAGGTCATGCACTCATATTGGAACCTGCGTGATGAGTGTTTGCCAAACTCTACTTTCCGTTTGGTCTTTTGAGGCAGACTTCTGACAGGCTGTCTGACACAGGAAGTCAAATACTAACTTCCTGTGGCAGAAACGAAATAACTTAAAGGCTATATCATATAAGTAAGTGGCTTCACGGGCAAATTGGCTTATTGTATGACCAAAACAAAAGTTAGTCAGGTAGTTTAACAGCATTTGAATAATTTGTTTCTTTGCTAAATATGGCAATGGCTACAGCAACTATAATTAAAAGTAAATAACAAATCATTATTACATCCATATGAATCCCGCTATGCATTATTGGTTCGGTTTTTGCTTTGGTTTTCAATAACACTAGACAGCAAAAAACACACCATTCCCCTTCACTGTGGTGTTTCTATCAGACTTCTAAGACATGTATTGTATTATGTGAAACACTAGATGGAGCACTCCCTATACTATTAGAAATGACAGACACTAAACCAACTGTTTAAAAACAATGCGTATCCACTTTGTCCACAAGTCCACATTTCTGCAGACTTTCTCTCAGTGAGTAACCCAATTCATGCTGCTGTGTGGTGCATTGTGTACACTGGTACCTACTTTGCTTTTAATAAACATTACTTTCACATGGATTTAAGAAGGTTTCGCAACCACATACTTCACATCTGGTGTATTCATCAACCATTCCTTTACTTCTGTGCTAAATCATGCTGTTTTGATGAAAGACTAGAGGACGTTCTATCAGAGATGGACCTGTGAATAGCCTGTTCTCAGACAATGTTTTGTCTCAGTACATCTTGATTTCTTCCCCCTGTCCTGATAAGACATGATTATCTAATCACCGTCAGCTGTGTGACTCGGGTGTGGCCTATTTAAGAAATCAGAGCCTATGGGTGTTTCTCAATGTCGAGGAAGGCTGCTCCAGAGACACTGGCCGTTTCTCAATCTCGAGGACACTGGCTTCCAAGCCAATATTTCAAGGATGCTACGTCATCGAGTGCCGCCGAAGGACTGTTCCAATGTCCAGCATACTTGGAATTCCACCGAGGCCGCGTCCTTGGTTTGGGGGAAATTTCGAGGCTGCACATGGGTAGACTTCACGTCCTTAAAATCCCCACAATGCTTTGCGCACGGATCAATTTCAAAAACCCTTGCGGAGAATGGCTGAACCGACGCAGCACACATTTAAATGTAAGTATGTAGTGGCGTAGAACATGTGTTGGTAAATATGTGACTTTGTTACATTTGTTATCACCAAAAATGTGTTCCGTGAAAGTAAAGCAAGTTCATAATTAGATAGACATCGTGAGGTATTTATTTTCGGTACAGTTTATGTTGAAACCGTTAGAGAGAGTGGCACACTTGTTAGCCTGTTCCATTCTTCTTCGTTTTCCGAAGCCGTGGCTTGGAAGCATACTTGCTTCGTTTCTGAAGGAAGTGACTTGGAAGTACACGACTACTAAGCCAGCATCCTCGAGATTGAGAAACGGCCACTATTTCAAGCATGCTACGTCATCGAGTGGTGCCGAAGGACTGTTTAAATGCATGTTGAAAGCTGAACTGTATGACATAAAAAGGCACACATGCTGAAAACCCAACCCCAGCAGGGGGGTCTGGGGGGATTATATGTTATACTAACATATAAACTACGCATTCTGGAACACTCTGAGAAGAAAATAAATACATGTGTTACAACCCGACATAATAATAATATTTTATGCCATTGTTTGTGTTTCACTTTGTTCTGATAACTGAACCTGCTGCTCCTCACAGAGAGAAGAGTAAAGAGGAGAGAGTCTGTGTGACTTACTTTAAATTGTGGGTAAGGGTAGATAGCTCCCATTGTTCTGGGACCTGTCAATCATCAAACCGGGGGTCATATTTCATTATGTGTTCATTTCTATCTGAAGTTGTACCCATGGATGTATATAGAATAGTTCTATCACAAAGTTATTCTCCGTGGGGACTTCCGGCAACAATCTGGATTCTGATTGGCCAGAAGACTCGAAAAAACAACAGCAAATTATTGAGAAGATGATCACTACGTGACAGAAGTTTTCAAAGCAGTTTATGGGTCCAGCGCCTACTGCATGCACAGCGTTAGAAAATCGGGGCTTCAAAATAAAAATGTGACTCTTTTCCACCAAAAAAAAAAGGGAATAGGCCTATTTTATTTTCTATTTTAGTTTTCTTCACTCACATCTGCGACCCACTCGAAACGGGTCCCAGCAGTTGAGAACCACTGATAGATGATGTGTTGGCCCTTCACTCTTCTTCAAAACATCATCTAAATAAATAATTGCTTATAGAGTGTCCTATTTACTCCATGTTGAGCCTTTACGACCTCTTGCACTCAAGCTCTTACCACCAGATAAATCCCAGAGGGTTTTTAAGCTTTAGGGTTCAGAGGGGACTTTGGGATTTGGCAACTGTCTCACTGCAGCTTCTCTTTGTAATACTTTGTACAACACACCCTATTTGCCTCCTAAGTAACAATGTGAAAGGTAGATGGTACGATGAACCATGTCATGTGACTACCATTGTTTTTATTTCCCGGTATCCTCTTCTTCTGCCTCCCACCAAGCAAGGATGGAGTGGGGAATGATCAGGAGGGAGGTAGACTGTGTTTAGTTTATTGTTTGTCTGCACGGCAGCCTGGTTTCTCTCAGAGGGGAATCCTCATGACCCAAAACAGACATTATTGTGCACACATGGTCAAATACAGATGTGATATTTTGGTAGTGTTACCTAAAAAAACGTCCAAGATACAAAAGCTCCTGCTCCCACCTGGATAAGTAGTGGCTGACCTCTTCATTTATATTCACATTACAAATGTACACATAAGTGATGGAAAATCAACATAAACTGTGTTAGAAAAGCTTATCTAAGCATCCTGCATAGTCGTAATTGATGATTATAATTTAAAATATACACGTATATGAATTCCTTTATTTGGTTCTTTGATGATTTTGGATGGAAATGCTGTAACACATTGCTTTAAAATCTCTCATTTGATCAGTTTGATTGAAATGTGGAAACTGTGGAGACTATGGCATGAATAGCTAACGATAAACCAGCTAAATCAATGTATCTTATCGTATTGCTAATAGGTGACATAATTGAACATGGTCAAAATGCATTTGAAAAACCAAAGCCTTGTGTACCTTATAACCTACCCTGCATTTAAAATCTATAGTAAACGTTGTTTTTTTCAATAAGTCATTCAAGGTCTATTTTTGTAAATATTTGCTTTCTTTTTTCTTTTAATTTCAAGCGTATAGGTGTTGCTCTTAAGTGTACTCAACACGTAGTACAAACCGTTTGTTTACAACCTGTAGGAGAGGCAGATGTCCTCCATTTTACTCCACTTCCTGTCCTGCCCTCCCTCCTCCTCCTCCAACGTACCGACAACCATGAGACCAACCTGCCATAAGGCTACAGACACTGCCAGCCATGTCCTGCCTGTAAAACCAAACACAAAATACAGTTTTTAGCATTTTAACGCAAGAGCAGAATTCCTGCTGTGTTTTTTTAACGTATACATATTTTTCCAGAGATAAAGGCTCGGTTTTTTTCCCCCGGAAGATGTGTTCCGCGGTACCGGAGAGGTCTGCCGCTCAGCTGCTGAGCGCGGCGCTGCTGTTGCTCTGGCTCTCCGGTAAGAAACAAATGGATCTCTGATCAGCTGTGCTTGTCCACTGATGGCTTTATGTTGACCCCCTCCCCCTTTATGTCTCTATTCACCCTCTGTAAACATATGTATGCCCCCGGTGCATCCACCCTTCAATAAGATGCAGCTGCCTTTATAAAATAAATATGGGCTCATTGTGTACATCATTGTGTACAGTGTGTGACTCAGTGTGGGGACAGAAATAGGCCTATATAAGGTGCCACCAATGTGCTGGTTATTGTATTCAGCAGCACACATATACACTATGGAGGGTCCTTATTAATAGCTAGGTGGGTTTAAATGGAGCTGATTTCAGCATGATATGAAATGGATCAGGATCATTTGCAGATCAAAAGCTATCAGATCAAAATGGGCTTCTACATTTGATCACACACAGCATCGTTACTCTGAGTGAGGATGCTCAGATTAAATGTAAAACCGGAGCAGATTAACAAACAGATCCATCCACCAATGTAAAGCCATGTTGTGGTGAGTATATATCAGCATTGAGCTTAACACTCTCCCCTCCTGCTGTTTCCTGTGGTTGCAATGGTTGCCTGGTGAAATGCTTTCCAGTGGTGAATGTAAAACTCACCAAACCCAGGGAGGTGAGGTTAATGATACTGAGCACGATGATCTCTACAGAACTGATTATTCTGTTGTATTAGGAAGAGGGTATGGAGAAATATCTGGATGATTAGCCACTGGTTGCATGTTTATTTACACAATCACACTTACTGACGATAAGGTTACCACAAAGATCTGGGGGGGGGTTGCATTCACAATCATATTTTCATCCGATTTCATAGTGGCCTTGTCGCTTTAAAGAGGCCCTCTCATCCCTATGTAACAATGGGTGGGACATCTTAAAGAGTTTGACCTATATCAAAACAGAGCCGGCCAGCTAACCAATCAGAGCAGACTGGGCTCTGGTTTCAGACAGAGGGTGAAAAGAGGTGCTGCAGCACAGGCAGTATGAGAAAAGTAAAGAGCTTGTTGAACATTAAAGCATGGAGACATGTCACAGTAGAGACACTAAATACTAACATGAACCTGAATTTGAAAATAAACTGAAAATGTCTGACTGTAATACTAGAAATGACGAAGACAAAAGAAATAAACGTTAACTTCGAATAGTTTTTTGTCTCAGATTCATCAGTTCAGTGGTTTGTCTATTTAAAAAGGAAAACAGCCACCAGTGTATTTTTAGATGTTCTTACTGTAGCTTTAGCTTTTTCACTATGCCAACTGAAAATAGATACTCAAAGGTTGACTGTTGCATGGAGAGGATGTGGGCTCTGCTGAAGGCAACATGAAAGGTTACCTCTTTAATTATGAATTACTCAACTGGTTTATTGTCCACATAAACATACATTGCAATACATCATATACAGGTCTATCACTTTGTTGAACTCTAAAAAACGAAATATTGTAGTTTTTGCAAAACTTGCTGCCGTTTCCAGAAAATATTATTTCTGTCTGGTTTCAAATGCTGTCTAGAATACACTGTTTATAGTCCACATATATCACTTCAAATCCAGTCCTCAATGATATATATTATTACAGAGTATTTACTGTATTTTAATTATAGATCCTGCCTTATCTTATTCTATGTTAAAAGAACATATTTGGCTTATTCCTGCAACAAAGTCAAACTATTTTGTCTGTTGCACTTTTTTGTTTTTGTTTGTTATATTTTATTGGAAAAAATGCATTTGAATATTTGAAACTGCACTCACAGTTCCTGAGGTGAGGCAGTAGAGGGCAGCAGCACCCTGAACATTAAAATACATAAATACATCTACTGTTACTGCCCTTGCATCAAGTGCCTGCGTCATGATGTGGAGAAGCATCAAATGACCACAAATCAGTTAATTAAACCAAATCCGAATACATAATACATCATAGATGATTACTGCTGCAGTGGCTTATTGATTGTGGCCGGAACCCATTTGTGTAAATGGACAGAGGAAACACTTGCACTGTGGCTAGTTAAGTGCCATGTCTATTAAACAGGAAACCCATTCCAGCAGAGCCTACACATAAATAAATAAAGGACACAATAAGACTTTCTGATTAAGTGATGGAAAGTATAATTACTCAATTATTTGTAGTACATTTGTGATTGAATTGAGTATTTCCATTCAATGCTACTCTATACTTCCACTTTATACTCATACTTGTAATGGAGTGTTTTAAGGCCATTGTATTTAGACTTTTACGTAAGTAAAGGATCTAATTCCTTCTTCCAACACTGCTTTTTTAACGTGGAAGTGTTTTGGAAGTGTTAGGAAATGTGTCCTATTCTACCTTTTTTTTTTTGTAATGAAAATTGTCTTTGGCTGTTTGTGAATTGCCTAGTTAGCCCCTTTTAGTTACAATTCAGGTTTTTGTTTTTATTTGAGTGTTTTGCTTAATTTTTTACACGTTTATTTTATTTATGTTTGTTTTTTGTTCTGAGAAAAAAGTGAGAATTCTGACTTTAATCTCAGAATTCTGACTTTTTTCTCCCAAAAAATTGTGTTTTTTTGTTCTTGTTTATTCCCTTATCTAGAACACTCTAAACCTAAAGTATTGGGGAACATAACAAATGACACCTTTGTAAATATTCATTCTGTTTCTGAACAATATATTTTTTCAGTAAACATTGCAACATATACAACAATAGTTTTATGAGACAGGGTTTGATGCAATATATGACAGCATAGATTTGGATAATAATGTGTGTAATTTAGACCAAGTGTAATTGTATCCTTAAAACATTGTGCATTATATAAACACATATTAAGTACAAATATGTTTCTGAAGATACTCAAATAGAATCGCAAAACATTTACAAACAGACATGTTGTTATTTAGCATCATCACAATGCCTTTAATATATTTAATTTACATTTTTCTTTTATTTGTACTGTATTCAACTCTCGTGCTGCTTTGTAAGACCTCGATTGGCCTTGCAACACAGAATTATTAGATTGGTAAATGTTTCCTTCACAGTATAAACATCAAATATCAAAACAAACTTCGGAGATAACATTTGAAAGGGTAGGAAAGCTGCCGATGTTTATTTTCAAAACGTCAAGATGCATCTTCAGACTCCTGTCTAAAAGCTGCACATTTGGTCAAAAGTCCACTGAAATACAACACATGTAAAACATGTTACACTACCCAGTAACTGTGTGTATATTTATCTGTGGAGTTGCTTGTTTCTGCGATTCTATCTGGATGTTGTATGAGTTCTTCGTAACGGTTTCAGCATACTGTGTATTAAAGCAGCCATACTTTGCATCTCTTTCATGAGTAGACAGGACGGTCAATAATGCATAACAGTGAACGGGTGCAGGGGAGAGGAAGACAAGAAATGGAAAGTACCTCTCCTCTCTTATTCCACACAGTCAATATGTACATTTAAAGGAGTGTGGGCGTGTGCAATCACTCTGCCTGCAGCACTGCAGTGAGATAAGGTCAATACTGTGGATAATGCGTCCCTGTCTGCGCCGATAATACAGTAAGACACAAAGATGCTGCAGGCTATTTTGTCGTATTACTTTAAAGGGTTCTGGGACTGATTGCTTTTATCTAATCAGAGAAACACTTCTGCGTCCTTTCCTGCAACTCCTTCAGGAGTAACTGACAGATGTTGTATTTTTGCTGTGAGTTGTATCGACTGACTGCTCCCTTTTTGCCCCTGGGTGCTGCAGTGTGACCTTCTACACAGCAGGGGGCGCTAAGGACAAGCCCTGCAGTCAAGAACAAAAATAAAGAAAGCTATTATGCAATACCCACATTTTCATGGATTTTAGACACAACAATTTGTCCCCTCAAACCTGTCTGAAAATGAGCGGATCAGATTGTGGCTACTTTGTGATGTCACAATGTTTGTTGGGTTGTTCAACCATTATCCAATAACCAACTATGGTAACACACGCCCACCTTATCACCTGAATCTCCTCCTAGAGCACCATTCTGGGGTTTTTTCATGAGTTAGTACCAAACAAAACTCATGATTCACTTTTACACCAATGTCCCTCTGTTGTTGGGATATGAAAATAATCAGAACATTTTATTTATAAGAAACGTATGCTCCATTATAGGATCAAATAAAAATAAAAATAAAATTGTATAATATGCTCCAACGAAAAATACATGTAAAATGTGTATATTGCAATTTACTGCTGGGTTATATATCCTAACATTCGGTCTATATGCTGTAAAATGGATTATCTCTTCGATTTACACACGGCATCTATTGCACGTCTGTCCGTCCTGGGAGAGGGATCCCTCCTCTGTTGCTCTCCCTGAGGTTTCTCCCATGTTCCCCTTTAAACTGTGGGTTTTCTCCGGAAGTTTTTCCTTGTACGATGTGAGGGTCTAAGGACAGAGGGTCTAAGGATAGAGGGTGTCGTTTTTCTCATATTGATATTCTGAACAATCTGTGCTGTTGTATTTGCTGTAAAGTGTCCCTACTGTAGGCTATTTTTATTATATGTACAGCACTTTGGCTCGACCAAAAATCGTTTATAAATGTGCTATATAAATAAAACTTGATTTGATTTGATTTATCTGGAACATTAAAGCCTTTTGTTCCTCTATTATAAGGAGGTGCATGTGAGGCCCTGCCCCATTAAAAAGCCCTCGGATAAGACAAAGACACCCAACCTGTTCAACAATATGAAGGACGCCATATTGAAGCCCTCTATAGAGAGTTAACCGAGTGGCCAGTTGATAACCCTAAAGTGTCAACACACACAGGACCTCCTCTTATACATCCAACCATCGTCAAAACAACTGAGTGGTGATTCTGTTATGGACAACTCAGTCTTAGTGGTGGAGGAAGTACTCAGATACATTACCTAAGTAGAAGTACTAAAAACCTAACTGTAAAATACTCCATTTCAAGTAAAAGTATAGCTTCAGGTATCTTTTTCTCAATACAAATGGAAACATTGTGTGGTCTTTAGGATGTGCTTGTTTAAAGAGATTAATACTCCAAAAACAACATATAGTAAATGGCAGTTCTTTAAATGTATCAGCACTTGTATTGTTTTATCCACAAGGCAGTCATTTCCCTTAAAACTGTTATTTCTTTACCAAAATACAACTCTTCTTTAAATTGTATTATGTGCATATATACGGTCAAATGTATAAAAAGGTGTTCACATAGAGTTGGATGAGAGGAATTGGGGGCACACGGTAGGGCTGCACGATATATCGTGACGATAATCGCGATATGCGCATGCGCGATATTCACATCGCAGGACGTGATGATTTTTATTTGTTTTAAATCTTTATTTTATTTATTTTTTAATTTTAGGACTTGCGATATTAAAGTGGACCTATCATGCTATATTTGAACAATATAGTGTAGGACCATACCTATATAAGGCATATTTATACTTTTTA
>CALSBZ010040417.1:0-10928 GCA_943591055.1 Gobionotothen gibberifrons
CACACACACACACACACACACACACACACACACACACTCACTTATAACCATTCACACATTCCCTCCAATTTACCGTAGTTCCCACACCCACTCCCCCTTTGACACAATGCATATGGAAACACCCGGCTTCCCATGGTAAAAACAAACTGCGCTTAAAGTGAAGATAGATAAAGATAGATGCTGTTTCTTCTTATATTCGCAGACATAAACATTTTCTTTTTGGATATTTATACAGCCTCGAGCTATTGTTGCAAAAACAGCCCCACCACCACCGCTGATGTTTTAAGCACGTTTGTATTAGATGGGGCGATTAAAGAGGCAGCTCCTCCCTCAGGGTAATGAATGGCACCAGTAGACACAATACCATCACAGGGACTTTCAACACTTCATCAGCTGAAGGGCGACATCCTGCAGCCACGGAGACACTCCTGCAGATTGATGATGAACAACAATGAGGGCAAGAAAACAAAGGCCTGTCTCCTCTATTTGCAGTAGTGTGACTGGAGGATGAAAAGCAGCTTCTACTATCATCATGTTTCATCTACATTGATGGGTGTAACACTTCTATGGTTTCCTGAATGATACACGTTAATACTTCCTTCCTGTGGTGGAGGTTTAACATTTATCATTGCCGTTTATTTTTTCAGTGCAGGATCCTTCAACACAGTTTTGAGGGACACTTATTTGTACTTAGGCCTATGTGAACATGCTTGAACACATGCTTTTTTTGGTATACCGTGGAGACACTATCTGCCCTTTGAGCCAAATGTTAACATCAACACACTAACATGCTCACAATCACACATGCTAATGTTTAGCAGGCACAATGTTCACCCCGTTTATTATCTTAGCTTAGCGTGGTAATGTTTCCTAATAAGCATTTAAGTGCAGCTAAGGCTTATCTTAATGTCATTAGTTTATTAGTATAATGACGACAGCAGTCACTAGCCTCTCTGTGAGGCTTAACTTAGACTCTCACATCAACATGCTAACATGCTAGCAATAACACATGCTAATGTTTAGCAGGCACAACATTCACCCTGGGAACCATCTTCGCTTAACGTGCTAGCATGCTAACGTTTTCCTATTAGCATTTAAAGCGAATTGCAGTTGAGGCTAATGTCATTAGTTTAGCAGGTATTTGATAACTAACAGCACTTTCTCAAATGTTTCATACAAGTATTTCTCTGATTAACATATTTAGAATCAGAATCAGAATACCTTACTATATATATAATATACTTATTCGTCCCACCGAGGGGATATTTACATTTGTTACAGCAGAAAAGAGCCAAAGACAGCTTAATTTTAACTAAGAAGCGTGCATACAAGCTACATCAGGCCATCTACTGGCACCTAAACCCAGGACAAATCTTATGAAATCTTCTGTGACTTATAGAGCTATAAAGGAATGGAACTCATTGCCAAACTACCAATGCTAAAATAGAGTCCAGAGCCTATTTCAAGAAGAGATTGAAGGGCCATCTACTAATGACCATGTGAGCTGTGAACCCTAATTTAATTTGATCTCATGCTTTGTACTGGTGGGTGTCTTGTGCACTCATCCTTGGCTGAGATTGATATTGAAAGTGAATGACATTGTTGATGATGTTGGAGATTGTTGGTGATGTTGTTAATGATGTCAGGACTGTCTTGAATGTTGTTGTATTATTGTTGTTTTGTTTGAAGTGTCGGACCCCAGGAAGAGTAGCTTTTGTCAAAAGTAAAAGCGAATGGGCATCCTAAATAAACAAAAACATAGACATACCATTTTTTTTTTATTATTTAGGAAATCAGACTGAACCAAAGCAATGGAAACTTATTTTTCTCCATTCTGCATATTAATTAGCCATGTGCCCATGATGAGCGTCTGTTTGTTGCGGGTAGAGTTGGTTTTATTTTCGGAACAATGGGCGTTTGTTTGTTGGGATAAAAGGCTTTCGGTCCAATGGGACATTTTCCAAGGTTTCGGAAAATTGAGAACAATGGAACCGATTGGACTCGGACAATAAATGGAAACCAAAACACTTCCGATACGGAAATGTTGTCCGGTTGAACACAGATTCTCCATTCCAACATAAGATATCTGTTTATAGATGTTGTGATTGAAATAAGTAATCGACTGACCAACATTTGTATCATTTTTTCAATGTTAAATATAATATTAAGATCCGTTCTAGTGTCTAAAATGTTTGGAATGAACAATTTAGATGTTAGCGAGCTAGTTGTTAGCTATCTCTAATTTATTTAGCAGCAAGAACACATTTAAAACTATTAACATACACAAAAAGGAAGGGAGAAATTTAGATTGTATTTTCTAAATTAGCAAACAAACGTCTAAGTAATCATCACCACCATTCCTTGAGTCGAGCAGCTAAAAATATCAAAAATATTTCCACCATGCGTTGACTTTAAACTCACCATTACCCCCTCCTCTATCTCTCATCTGACTACTTCCTGATGCATTGTGGGTTACTTCCTGTCCCGACTGTACTTAGCTGATGAACAACACAGCGGAGGAGGTCTCATTCCTCATGTGTCACCTTCTGTAAACATTAAAAAACAATGTTAGGGGATGGTGAGTCACGATGCCCGTTAAAATGTCCCCCCCACCCCTCAGAAACTCCCAGTAATCTGCTCCTCCTTATAAGTCGATGTTGATGTTAATGCTGTGCAGACCACCGAGGTGTCACGCTGTCTCGAAGCCTTATATAGAAGCTGTTAGAGGTTCGTGATCGAGGGAATTCGTTATATCAGTTCGTGTGAAGCAACATGGGGAGGGTCTGCTGTCATCTCACAGCTAATGCTAAGCTTCTTCTTGCCCCTTTTGAACATGACAGAAACTATTTGAGAATTTTTATACCTTGAACATTCTTTTTTATTTTGCTTCTCTTTGTTATAATTATTATTGTTTGTTTTGTCATAACATGTTTAATACATTTACTAATACACAATATAAAATAATGCACCAGATCACAGCCCTCATTCTGACCCTTTATCCTGCTGAGACCCAGGAGATAAAAAAGGGTTCAATATTTTTGATTTATTTGACAAGTTACTGGGATGAACGAAAATGTCACAGTCTGCTCCATCATTCACCAGTAGTTTTCCATTCACCTGTCTCACCTGTTAACCACACCCACGTTATAGCTCACTCTCTTTCTCTTCTGCACCCATTAGATTCACTGCCAGTATTTAAACCCTCACCAGACACACACCCGTTGCCAGATCGTACTTTGCCTTATGCCAGTCTTTCACGCATTTATTATCAGATTGCCTACCCGGTTCCGACCCTGCCTGTATCTACGCCGACCGCCTCGCCTGCTCCCTGACCCTCTGCCCGGCCCTGACTCACCTTCTGCCCGCTGTCCTCTGGTTCGTTTGCCAGTACATCATCCGGTATTCCTTCTGCTCTGCTCTGGTATTATTACCAATAAAGAACATTACCAATACTCCGTGGTTTCTCGAGTGCTGCATTTGGGGCCTTCATAAGATTGTGACAGAAAAATACATTTTTAATATTTATAACAAGGACATCGGGGCCATCTTTTAAAAAAAAAAAAATACATTGTGAGACAAAATGGTTAGAAATAATACATTATTTTAAAGTTGTTCTCATCTGATGAATATGCAAAACAAATATAAAACAAATTAAAAAAAACAGCAGGGGTCAAGGGAAGGAGCTCAGACTCTTCATGTATCCTCCTGAAACCTGGAAGAAATAAAAATGTAAGTATTTGGGATCATTTGCACAATTTGAAAGTAAAAAAATAGAACAACCCCTCCCCCCCCATAACATATATGGGTAAAATTGCTTAAAATAAACAGACACTCCTTAAAGTTTAATGTAGCACAGTTAGGATGCTCAAAAATATAAAGGAACATCCGTATGTACATCAAAACTTATATATATACACGTGTTGATGTGACTTTAAAGACAGAATATGGGCTCATTTTCATCACATTAAAAACGCCCAGGATGTGTATTCATATTACATTAGGACCCAATAAAATGTTTGCCTGTGGTTTGACGTAAAGGCAAACCACAGGATAAACATTAATTGTAATTTCTCAGGAGGATATTTGAGGAAGGGTCCCAGACTAAACAGAGCACAAAGGGTCCTGGGAAATGATTGGCTGGGTAATATCAGCTTTAAGTGGTGGTTGAGATGGATGAAGGCTTGTGTCGTACTCATGTCCTCTTCCTGGATAGGGTTACATCCAAAACAAACCAAAAGCATGCACACAAGCAAACAAGCTGCTCGAGCTTAGCAGCATTATTATGGTGTGTGCCTAAACTAAACCTGACGCATTAGGGTCATGTGCTAAAATATACAAAAGAGGACTCCACCTGTTCTTCATATTTATTTGTTCAATTATAGAGTGCTGCAGGGATGTCGTATTTCTGTGTCGGACCCTGAAGGCAGCATCTCCCTGGTTCAATGAGATTTCTCCATGTGATTTTGGATTATTGCAGAGCCCACCGCTAAGCTAAAGGCGGCTAATGTTGGGCTATAAAGGAACTACAGCACGGTCACATGACTTCTCTTCACCACCGCTAAGCTAAAGGCGGCTAATGTTGGGCTATAAAGGAACTACAGCACGGTCACATGACTTCACTTCACCACCGCTAAGCTGAAGGTGGCTGATGTTGGGCTATAAAGGAACTACAGCACGGTCACATGACTTCACGTCACCACCGCTAAGCTAAAGGAGGCTAATGTTGGGCTATAAAGGAACTACAGCACGGTCACATCACTTCACGTCACCACCGCTAAGCTAAAGGTGGCTAATGTTGAACGTTTAGCTGTCTCATTTCGATTTATGCCGTAGAACTAAACGTTAAAATGTCTTCAGCTTGTGTTAACCACAGACCTTATTTCAGGATAACAACCAAAAACACATACAGAAAACCATTGATTTACGGGGACAGGAAGTGCTGTAAATTGCTGACTCATGTCGAGGTTCAGGACTCATACTTGCACCAAAGCATATGTTTTGATCATTGAACACTTCATTTAAAACGTTCAATTGAATTCAAACATCAGAAACCGGGTAGCTGGAAAAAAAAATCCAGCCAGGTATTTTTATTGCTGCTGCATGTAGCTCTGGAACGTCTCCATGGAAAAACTTTTAGTGGGCCTTTCGGCTTTTGGGACACTCGTTAATACTAAATCTGCTACACTTGTACCACTACTCTCCTGACTGTTAGGAATTCAGTTCAAACAGCCAGCACGGGCTAAAAATAGCTTTAGTCCTTTTGCATTTTACTTCCCTCAGTACAGTATCCATACCCACATCCCAAGCTCAGAGTCCTATCCACCACAAATACCCCTTTTCCACCGAGGCAGTTACATGACAAGAGCTGGTGCCCGAATGCAAACCAGTTATTCGTGTTTCTACTTCAGTGGCTCCGGCTTTCTGCCCCAAAAATTGGTTCAGCTCAAGCACTAACTATTTGTACCGCTCAAACCAAGAACCAAGAGCCGCATGAATCAGTTATCAGCGAAAGTAAAGAGTAGTTGAAGAAGCAGTAGCATCAAAATCGCATAGTGGCTAGAACAGGATCATATATATATTAACGTTGCGGGAAAAGAAGCTAATAATGTATAATTTCCGGACATCTCAAGGAAAAATCTGGCGACAGGAGCGTCCGAATGTCAAGAAAACAAAGGACAACAATTATATATCTTTTATAATCACAGATATTGCATAACCTCACATCATTCAGAAAAATAATGCACACACTGTTCAGTTTGTTGACTCTAAATCTTGTTATATAATTCGGACTAGCTTCGGTGGCTATGCTAAAGTCATCCATGTAATACGAATCTTCCCATCATACAATCCTTGATTAACGGTGCCTACATTGTTGAATAAAACTGAAAATAAATAACATTTATGGGGAATTATGCATCGGGGGACGCTACCGGTGAAAAAGTCAAAATTCGAAATACTTAACGAGATGTAAGGAGAGAGTAGGCTTAACGCTGATAGGGAACATTACGCTACAGGGATCGGCATTTTCTTAACCTTAGTGGCACAAATGAAATGCTGTGTCACTCCTGAGAACCGTATAAAGTTGGAGAAGATGTACCTGTAATTAAATCTGGTTCAAACCCTAGCTGGGAACCAAACCAGCCCAAATACAGAACTAGAAAGGAACTGGCTTCAGTGGAAACGGGGAATGTGTGACGCTCAGATGTGGAGTGATTGGGAACTCCTGGCATTTCTTTATCTGGGAAAACATGCAGCATTATTAGGAGAGTGCCATGCAGCACAAACAATCCCCGTCTTCCTGCGTTTGTGTCGAGGAATGTTGGGTTCTTTAAAAGGAAAAGAGTCTCATTACGCAGTCTATTTAACGTCACGTTGTTCGGCTGAAATGTGTTGACGTCTCCGTAATGAATGCTGCATTATTCCTGTGATCGGAAAAACATGACAATCACACCCAGAGCCACTTTAATCCAGCAGTTATGTCATTATGCAATTATGCATTATGGTAATAGCACTGACAAAATGCATTTTCCTAGCCACAGATAATGTAAAAGTTAAGTGATGGACCACCTACACATCGGAGCAGTGGGGTCTTCCCTGTGGGGACGAAAGAGAGATTTAACCCTCTGAAACACCCAGGTGGTAAACAGGAAAGCATTATCTGTTGCCAGCAGCTAACTTCACATAAAACTACCTACTGACTAATGAGTACAGTTACAAAACATATGCAGGAAATTTCCCACCACTAATTTACGTACGCCTGGGAAAAACATGGGAATACTTAAACTTGCAATAACCGATTTACGGGTTTTACAGCAAACACGATAATTAAAACTGAGCTACTGGAGTCGTCCAGGATGCAAGTGAAATATTATTTGTTTTATTTATTTGTGCACATTAAAAAAAATAGAAAAAAAATAAAATACATGTGCGGGTGAAGTAGAAACACACTATGGGCTAATACAACTAAATGAACGTACCCAAAATATGTAAATAATAATGCAGTTGGCTAGTAAACATTGGATGGTTTTAAAGGGGACCTATCATGCAAAATGCACTTTTTGATGTCTTTTATACATAAAGATGTGTCCCCGGTGTGTCGGGGAACTCACGCAGCGTCAGAAAATAAAACCTTCTCTCTTTTCCTCCGTACCCAAATCTAAAAAAAACGGGGAACAACGGAGCTGATCCAGATTTGCCACCGATATGACGTCAAATTGGCGGCGGACCCACGGCCCTATCAGAAACGTTGCTATCAGAAACAATGCCCGACTGTTTTGGACGTAATATGGTCGGTGTTTACATTAGCATCGCTAATACTCAGAGCTAACCTGTACTGGAGAGCATGTGTGTGAAGAAGCAGGAAGTAAAAAGGAACTCACCTTGTGGTATAACCGGCAAGAGAGAAAGCCTTTGAGCTCCATACTGTTTCAGAAATAATCCTTGATAATCCATGATATGGCGTTTCATCACCGCAGTATTTAGTTTAGACAGTATCTGCCAGGTCCCGCATGAGCCGGCATAAGCTCCGCCCCCTCTTATTTATTATTTCTTTCAATTAAAAAAAAAAAGCTTTATTTATTTTATTTTTCTTCAGCCTTTATTTAAACAGGTGCACATCTCATTGATACACAGGGTCTCATTCTCAAGAGAGACCTGTTTATACCCAGAATCAGCCCTTTTGAAACAGGAAGTGAAATAGAGGGATATGAGGCATGGCTAGAATGGGTGATCTGTTTGGTATTTTGAGCAAAACACTTCATAGACATGTTTTTTTACATTTTTTATATATCTGAGACCTATGCTATTGCCTAAAAATAGCATGATAGGTGACCTTTAATAAAATGCAGTTATGAAATACATATACTGATGTACAAACGTAAACACATCATCGGTGTTGTATCACAGTTCTTCCTGTAATAACATGTCAAAACTCATCCAGGAAGCAAGTTGATTCATTTCCAGCACATGGAGTCTAAGTGTCTCACATTGAGGGAATCTGACCATTCATGGTAATAATACCTATTTCACACTCGCACTGCAGAGGACTGTAAACAGCATCACCTAATGTTTGTGAGCTGATTCACGGTTCTAATGAATCCCTCAGAGAGGCTTGCTGCTGACTCAAACGCTCTTCAGACCGTGACTCTAAATAAGGCAGCGACTCTCCGTTACCATCGGACGCTAACAGTACTCTGTGTCCCTGCTTATGACCTGATATGTTCCTAAACAAAGCTCAGACATTTACACAAGTACTGCACTTAAGAACAGTTTGAGTTACTTGTTCTGTACTTTAATCATTTATCCTCATGCCACTTACTACTACTACTATTCCACTGCATCACAGAGGGAAATATAGCTCTTTTAACTCCAACACTTTTATCTGACAGGCAGCTTTGGTTAATTTCCAGACGCTTGCACTAAAGACAAATGAAGATTTTGAATTTAAAATGTACTTTTAAGTTAGTTTCAGTGATTTTCACATACAAACAAACAGGTTTCAACTTCTCAAATGCGATCATTTGCAGCATTTTCTTTGTCAATTTGGGCTCTGGGCTCTATTTTCACATATCAAATAAAGATTAATTGAGAGAATGATAATCCAATAATATGGTATCTATCAGTAAAACAGTCAGAGGAAACAGTGACCTCAACATCAACTTTAATCTAGGATCACCCTTGTAATGTAATAGACAGTTTGGTTGCATGATATTTTATTTTTAGGAGACCAGGCAGAACAATACAAGTTGTGTGTCTAAATGTGACATGTATTATCCGTTAGCGTCTATCAGTGCCTCACCACTTACTGTCCACGCTAGCATGTACTAAAATCAGACTGAAGTGGATCCTCTGTTCCTACAAACACATGACCTGCATCTCCGGGCAAACAGAGAAAGATACTAAATGTGATTCATATAAAATGAGGCAGTTAGAAGGAGGTCAAAGTCTGCTGGTCTGGAAAAAGAAAAACATCTAATTCATAAAATTATGACGATGAATCATATGATATGAAGTCCCAACGTCCCTAATTACACTCCTGTTCCTCCCCCTCCATTCCCATGTGAGACATTCATTTCTTAATATTAAAAACACCATCTTTAACTCTTGACATTTTCACGCTGCTGGCCACATGCCAACATGCCGTCAGTGGATAGTTATATATGTGTGTGTGTGTGTGTGTGTGTGTGTGTGTGTGTGTGTGTGTGCATGTGGTTGTGGTTATGTTGCTTTAAACCCCTAAGCCAAATCATTGATATGTCAAGAAGAAGAGAAGGAGTTTTTCCACAGTATTTCCTCACTTTATAAAGAGTTATCTCACTTAAGTGCAATGCTGGCTTCCCCCTTATCAGTCCGCATGTTGAGAGTTGACAGAGAAATCTCAGATATGTGAACCCACCCCCATCTCAGAGGCTAAATAACTGGGTAAAAGTGTCTTATCTGCCCTGTTCTCTGTGTATATTTCTATAGAGCTGCATTAACCAGGACTTTCTTACATTCTTACTTTCTTTGGGAGTCGCTAAAGGCAGACATCTTCACAGGGAGTGACGATCGCAGCTAGCTACGTTATTGTTGGCGGTACCAAATCGTTGCGGACTGCTCAATTAAACCAATCAAATAACGGTGGCTAAACAACACTGTGGTACAGGAATTAAACACACACACATGAATTACTTTTATTAGTGCAGTGCTGCGTTTACCGAAGCAACAGTAATCACGGCGGGTCGCATATCTTCTGTTGAAATGTCGAGCAATCCACATTCAACCGATGAACGTTATGAGAGCACCATCATCTGGTACTCATAGTGCATTTGGACATATTTCAGCTAATACAAAAAGTATAATGGAATGCGTCCCACAAATGAAACTTGAGCTTGTCTTGTACTTCTTAAATATATCTGTAAACATATATTACACAGCAGTGTTCATGTGTTAATAACACCACTTTCAGTCAATTAAAGTTGAAAATATGTTCTAAACAAATCTAAGTTGATAAGAAAAAAGCCCAATAACTTAACAACCTTAACATATACCCTTCATATTTCTCCAGCAATCTAAGGCTTCTGTTTTAAGGAATGAGCTGCTAACAACATACATTAAACCCTATGGAAAGCTGTCATGTAGGCTGTTGTATCAAGCATAATTTACTTACATTTGATTGATTTAGCTAACTTATAACTTCCCCCCCCCCTCCCTCCCCTCCTGCGTCACTCCTGCAGAGTTTCCCTCCGGGTTCTGCCTCTCCTGGTGTGTCTGGTTTCTATTAGTTTGTTAGCCTCAGCGTTGTGCAGAGGTACGGGAGCTGTTGAGGCAGAAGTTTCCCTTTAACAACATGCACAACCTCCCCCCTCCCTTACTCTGACTCACATACATGCAATACACAGCTTCCCCCCCCACTGTCACACCCCTGCAGCCGAGGAACAACCTGGAACATTTGAGTAAACTGTGTTAGCACATCAGTTTCCATGGACAACATGAAGGGGGAGGTCTCCCTAGAGAAGCTGCTGTCATTGTGGGTGCGTCCACTTTTTTCTTCTTCTGGACTCATCAGCATCTGGCCCGCTTTCTCTCTGAAGAAACTTTGTGTTTTACCCCATGTGAATGTGAACGAAAGTGACCTCGGCCTGGGAGGGAAACACGGTGTGAGGGGAGGATCAGAGAAAAACGTTGAAGTACGTGGTGAGGAAAATTATCTTCTGGATTCGGGAAATAATTACATGGATCTGGTGAGAAGCAAAGCCGCTGGTGTGCATTCAAAAACAAAAAAGTGATTTCAAAGATCAAATCATTGAACTTGGACTTTTTTTTATCCCATTTCTGACCATTTTCAAAGCATGGCATATAAGAAGGATATGCTACTGTTATTGGGAGCTTCAGTTCAAACCATTAAAGAGTCATCTCCTGCTGATGTTCAGGTGTATATCAGTATGTAG
>CALSBZ010040419.1:0-21480 GCA_943591055.1 Gobionotothen gibberifrons
GATGCAATGTCAAATATAATAATTATTCTACTATTTTAAGCAATTTAAAGTGGCAAACGGTTTTGTTAATTTCAAATACACAGCTCCTATCATATTTAAAACCTGATATAATATATACCAGGGTATAAAGCAACTCATAATGTAATACCTGCACACTAAGAGATGTAATAAAACCTCCATGTAATGTTTATGATGTAATGAAAAAAATGGAAGACGTAATCAATATCCAATTAGTCTCACACGCGCTAAGAATGTGATATGAAAGCATCTCCTAGTGTATGCTTGTGCGCGTGTTCCTATGTGTGTGTCTGTACGCATCATTAAAGCTGGTTAATGGCAGCGTTTTGTTGACAGACAAAGGTGATGCTCACTGAGGTGGAAAGGACAGGGAGACCCGCCTCTCTGTCTTGCAGCATCACTCCATCTCTCTAATCTCCCACTCACTCTTTCTGTCTAGACGTTTGTTTGAAGATAATTATTGTTGAGATCCTTGCTTCCTTTCGATTCTGGCTCTCGTCTTCCTCATCTTGCCTGTTATTCCATCTTTCATCTTGCCTGTTATTCCATCTTTCATCTTGCTTGTTATTCTCATCTATCTCTCTTTTTGCATTTTCTTCAATCTCCTTTTCTCTCATTTCAGTCTCACTTGCACTGAACTCAGTATTTAATGTTAAGATGTTATGTTGTAGTTGAAGAAATGCTCATTATTAGAACATAATGGGGAATCATGAGTGTTCACAGTATAGTGCTTCACTGCTTGGTATAATACAGTATACTAATAGTGTAATGTTAGGGTGTGTACAGAACAGCGTTTCCATCTGAATGAGTGTGTAACTTCATGTGGAGAAGAGTAGTGGACTCTGCTGCTAAGGCTAGTGCGCATGTCTGTATAAGGGTCCCACTCTCTCACTCTGAGCATGTATGTGTGTGTCAGGTTGAACGAAGGGGCCACTTGTAGGTAAAGGTTCATTATTATTCACAGTGCCTGAGGCTAATGAGATGCGAGGTTACAACTGGGAAAGAGACCAGTGGTAAAACTCCCCTCACTTGATAGTGAACTTTGGTGAAGGTCAAGAAGCGGTCCATGTGACGGAACGCCTCCAGGGCACGTGTGCGGAAGTGTAAATGCAAACGTCTGCAGAAAGAGTTACGGTCATGTGTGCTGACAAAGAAACTGGGAGGTGGTTTGTCGTCCTTCACCAAGGTCAACCAGAGAAGGCTCGCTATAAAGGTGCGAGTACAACGTTTGTTCAGCAGTACGATCCCGGGGTCTGCTCGCTCTTTGATTTATGTCTTGACGTAATAAAAGTTCTATTGCACCAAACTCTGTCTGCCTCCATTTCTTCAGAACCCATTATCATTGTATAATCACGAAGAAAGTTAATAAGTTATAATGTTGGGAGGGAGGTCCGGACTTTTTTGACTAGCCTAGTCCGAGATTTTCCTCCGACACGTATCCTGATAGTCGTTCACCCAAAATCCAACATGTTTGAAGCTAAAGGACATGAGATTATGACATGCTTAAATGTATGGATGTTTTGTTCTCTTCAGCCATCCTCACTCTTTTTTCAACAGACATATACACGCACTCCTCTTCCCGAACTAACACCTGTGATTGAAGGCACCACCTCGGCTGAACTCTAAGAGAAAATGATAGACAACTTAATGGGTAAGTTTGGCAAACGCAAACTGCGAAACACTTTCAAACAAACTTCCCTTGGCAAATAACATCATAGAGAGTATTAGGATATTCCTGCTCCTCTCGCTCCCAGGAGGGAAACTTAAAATTAAGAGACCAATGGAGTCTCTGGCATAAGGTTCAAATGGGTACTTTAATTAAGTAACGTGGAAATAGAACAAGCAGAAGGTAAAGAAGAGACAATAGGTGTCTCGGTGTGGCTGTAGCCAAGAAGGAAGGGGCCAAGCTGTGCTCACCCGCCGCCTTATATCCTCTCTCGTGCTGTGGAGGAGGGGGCCGGCCGCCTCCAATGTCCGACATCGCGTAAAACAGGATTTCGACATTTTACATTAATTGCTTACATCCACACGCCTTTTCTCCTCCTTCTCTCTTTCATAATTTTGTATTTCAAACTTTATAACGGCTTCAATAGCCACTTTAATAATACTGGACGGTAGCCCTGAATGTCGTCATGAAGGATTTTCAGAATAAAAGCTTGGCATTAAGATTGTGCGAGAATTTCCGTATTTTTTCAGAATAAAATAGCTTCTAAGCTGACAAGTCATGTGAAAACAAGTCATAAAACATTGATTTTAATTTCTAACAAGAGGCATGAAGGTAAAGGAGGAGGCAGATGAGCTAAAGCTGTAGACGGTTGAAGACAGTATTTAACACCTGCACTGTGTTTCAAATGTATTTGATGTTCTTTAACAGGAGTTTCGAGGTGATGCGACACTATAGTTAGCTATAAGGTGTCTTCAGAAAACTTGGATGTTACAGCATACTGAGCTTCTGAACACACAATGTGCACACAATCCGTTTCAACAGAATCCACTAGACCATGGGTCGGCAACAGGCGGCCCGCGGGCCATTGTTGGCCCGCCAGCAATAATATTTGGCCCACAATTTTAAGAATAAAAAAAAAAAATTGATTGATTTATTTATTTATTTTTACAACATCGGACCGACAGTCGCACACATAGGCGAATAGTTTTCTCTACACAATAGACAATACCCGCTGGGCTGCATGACTTTCTCAATCCTTATTTGAAGTGGCAGTTTAGTTCTAGGCACTACCACTGCTTTGCATTAAAGGCACTCTGATGACATTTGCAATGCCATTGATGACACATGGGGTGTGTTGTGTCTCGTCAAATGTGTTAGTTTATGTTTTAATAGCATTTTTACAAAAAAAGCCCAGATGAGCCTAACGTGAAAAAATTGCTTCGACCTCAAGAGTTAAACTTGGGCCTGCATACAGATGAAGCACTTAATTTCGGACTCCAGTTGACCTGTTCCTGCCTACGACCTGCCTACGCCCAGTTTCGAGGAAGGTCAAGCCCTCCCACTATTTTCCAAGAGGGTGTTGCCAGATTTTCAATTTCAGGTTTTCAATGATCCATTGCAGCTGGCTTCATTATAATTACATTTATTTATAACGGGGGCGGTCTCAAGTCAAGCTGGAGGCTTTCCCTTGAGCGAGGGCAGACCACTTACCAATCACTGCCCTTGCGTTTCAAACTGTCCGAAATTAAGTGCTTCATCTGTAGTTTTACTGTATTTGATGTCTATGTACAGGGGTGCACATAACTTTCTCAGTGAGGTACTCAGATGAGTATCTGGAGTCAGTGTTTGGTACTCCAACTTCTGGCTCCACTCAAAGTTATTATTACTCCGTGACCACAGAGCGTGAACGTTGTGATCAGCTGTTTTAGCGTAGTTCTCCAGTGAAGGGGGGGGAGTCTCCCTCCGCAGCCGGTTGGCGTAGTTTTGGCACCATGCCGTTGTACAGCCCGACGTTAACAGCAGCCCTGTCTGTGCACACGGAGACCAACTCTGTCGTCCGGCGATCTAACCGCCTTCTGGAAAAGCTTCACAAGTACGTCGGTACGCAAATGCACTTTATGACAAGTGACGGTACGCATTTCAGATTGTTGCCGCGCATGCGTACCTGCGTACCAGTTATGGGCACCCCTGTCTATGTACACTTTATTCATTTTGTTAATTAAGAGTATTTGAACAATTTAACGTTTGCAGTGGCGGCTGGCCAATAGAGGGCGCCACCCTCCCTGAGCCACACACAAAAAACGTTATTATAATTATTAAATAATAATATTAATGGATAGAGAAGTGGCCCACAGGAGGCGGGTGTCTGTAGCAGGTTAGCCAATTAGCCAGGTTAGCCAATTGCTACAGTACATAACACACATACAGTATAATAACGCAAATACACAATTACCATTTGTTTTAATGTATATCTCTGGGACATTAACGCCATTTATTTTTTTCATCACTACAGCCACTATGTAACATTTTCTTTATAATTTCTTGGTAAGGCTGTAGGCTGGACTCCATCAGCTCGTTCGAGTAGGCGTACAGCAGCAGTGGTGGGTGTGGGTGATGTTCAAATTCAGAGCAGTTGGCGCACTAAAGTCGGGTCCACTCCTTTGGGACAGTTTTAAAAGCTGCAGTCTCTGTCATTGGCTAGCTCCTGTTGGACCCCTCCAAGTAGCGTTTCTTGTATTTTGCAGGGGGGTCCGTTGAGATCCGCCCCCGAAAATAACATTACATATTAGAATTTACAGTTATTTTGTATTGAAAATAATAGCTTCATGTTCACATGTTTGCAGGTTTCAAGTGTTTATGACGTTTAATTAAGTGGAAATTAAGTATGTTTTAGCTAGACTATTTTTTTTTTTTAAATGATTACTTCCGGCCGCGCAAAATATAGCGGCAATCCGAAGGTCTGTTAATTTGCGCCAAGCAGAGACCGATGACAATTCCTCCAGCTCCTCGACCACACTTGTAGCACCAACATGTTCGAGCAGGATCACGTGAACCTCTGGCGGGGAACTAGGACAATTAGAATTCGTGATGTTGACATCACGCTGGAGAACATAGGCAGAATATTTTCTGCCCTACGCTCTTCTGTTTGTGGCATGCATATCTAACAGAGTTAAACATGTGGATACATCATTATAAGTTATGTTTTTAAATGGCATCATTGAAGCTGCACCGACAGAGGTCCGCCGTTTCCCCGCAGCGAGGCTCCCCCAGTTGACAGTTCGCTAGCACCCCCCCCCCCCTTGACAATTCCCTCCCCCCCCCCCCCCCCCCCTAAAGTGAAAATAAACAACTAAGATAATAACACATCTTGATCTCTAACTGCTTTTAGCATTTTATTCTTCCACACCGGCTTTGTTTTGTAAATATGTTTCTTTTAAACTTGTGATTAGTCGGATTAATCACAGAATTTCAGTGTTAGTTAATGTGATTAATCGGATTAAATATTGTAATCTATTGACAGCACTAGTAATAATAAAGCATTGTATTGTATTTGCAGCGGACACCCTTAAGCATTTACCTGATTGCTGAGACTGGTGTGGTCCTGTTGCCAAGCAGCCTGGGTTACTACGTGTCATGCATCTCGCTAATCCAGTAATGAGTGACCCGACAGTGAAGAATAAACATATTTATAACTAGTTGAGCTTGTTCCAGAGGTAGATAAAATAGCTAAGCTAAGTGCTAGTAACCTGGATAATCATAAACGGGATATGTTTTTTTTTTAAATGTGCAAACACATAAACGGGATACTCCAATAACCCGATCATAGACGGGTTACTCATGTCCATAACGCACTCTCTTTGTCTCTCTCAATAGGATCATTTGTATGGGAAGAGTGGAGGATGGAGTCCTTCAGACAGATGGAGGGAATCTCTTCATAGATTTCTCAGAGAGAGAGTCTGACCTGGGCACAGAAGAGGAGGTTGTCCTCTGTGACGGGAAGGGGAACCGCATGCTAGAGGGGGCCGGGACAACTGGTATGTTATTGTAAAAACTGAAATGCTACTTACGTTTATTTAATATAATTTTTCATTACATATCTTGTATATCAATTATTCTGATCTTGAATAATTAGCTGATTTATTTATTGATTTCACTTTTAATTGTATAACCTCTGTCATTTAATTTGGTATAATCTGATAATGGTCCCACTTTGTTGGCACCTATTGCACTCCTGGCTGTCAGGAACGGTCTTAGCCTTCTCAATTATGTGAGAAGTGAGTTAGTTATGCCTTTCGTCTAAACTACATTTTTTCTTCAAAAATGATGTGTTGAAATTGATAAAGTAATTGTCATTTGAAAACTACATTGTATCTTCTCTTTAGGTCTGGGGTTTTGGAGGCAAAATGCCAGGAAGATTGTGGCTCTTCTCGACAGCTCCTCGAAAGGTAACAAGCATAGTGTTTATCCAAGCCTCCACCTATTTTCGAATGCAAGACTCGGTTCTTTCGACACAATAGTCACTGAACCCGTTGGGTTTGACGTCATCTGAACAGGACATCGCACGCTCACTGCTTGATAGCGCGCGAAGGTCCGTTTACGCCGGTTGCTAAGCAACATCGTTATGGGGAAATGCAAGTCTGCGTCCAAATGGTTGGAAGATAAGGAGGAAGGACAATCAATACTGTATATAGTCAATGTGAGGTAAAGTGTGTCGCCAAGGTAACCGGTTAGAACTCAAAGTGGAGATGAGGTCTTAACATGTATGGAAAGGGTCTTAAAAAAGGTCTTAAAAAGGTCTTCCATGTGACTTCAGGACTCCTGCATATACCCTGTTTGAACACCATCTTGACTAAGTGACAACACAAGCAAATATTGACAGAGACTCTAATTTCAGTCAGAAACAATATAGTAATGCTATAGTTGGAAAATAAAGTGAAGTCAGAGTCATAAATAAGTTACATGAAGTAATGATGACCTATATTATGCTGAATAAACATTAACACGTTACATGATGAAAAACATTTACGTGGAGAGGGAATGTGTGTGATGTGTTGCGTCTAAACTAACACTTTTGTTAATCCCCCAGTGGTATTGATTCTGATACTGTGGAGAAGGTGGAGGAGCCTTGCGCCCTGCGGGACCTCAGCCAGTACGCCCAATAAGGTCAGCACGGTGGCCCTGACGACTGACCAGGTGTCCACCGTCAAGTCCACATTTAAGTGCCTTATATGCCGAGGTTAGTAATTTGCATACTAATTCTGTACAAACTAGCCATATTCCAAAGATGCTCTAATTGAAGTCATTGCATTATACTCTTCAAACTGGTCAGTCCCGTTAATGGGTTCATCATTACAAACACACTGAACTGACAATCTTTGTTCAAAGCCACAAGAATTATTTTAGATTCTAGTGCAGATACCTGGGATTCAGAAAATAACAAATATATGCATGCTGCATTACAGGGAGATGTGTATACATTACATGTAGTTATTTTCTGTTTGATTTAATCTTGCAGCCTTAAAACAATGGCATCTTGACTTGAAACTTGTACTCAATATAAGTGTGATGTGGCTGCAATGATGCTGCAACTAGCAGATACACCAACCCGGTCTCACAGTCTGCGTACAAATGACACGACTTTGCAAAGGCGTGCAATAGATACGCAGAAGTCCGTTTTTGCGTGCATATGATACGCTGATATTGCACCTCAAACATTAAAACAAAGAGCTCTGTGGCTTCAGGCTTGATCGCCGTTCCAATGACAGTTTTAATGTTTGCGGTGCAATAAACGACACAGCAGCTTATTGGGTTATGGTTAGGATTAAATAAATGTCAAAGATATGTAGAAAATAAACGCATTTAAGATACGTTCATAACAAACGTAACGTGGGCGTATCATATGCACGCAAAAACGGACTTCTGCGTATCTATTGCACGACTTTGCAAAGTCATGTCATTTGTACGCAGACTGAAGAGAGTGGGCTGGATACACACATGGATGTTAGAGTCCTACAATATGGAACAAGGGGTTTAAAAACACATACGGAGATACATACCGATATACAAGAGAACCTTATCGGAAAATCTGAGTTTAAGGGGTTATCCCATTAAAATGGAAATCACTGCTGACTTTAGTCAGATATTGTTATTACATACTAAAATAATCAACATTACGAAGAAATAATGTAGATAAAATGTACATGCCTGCATTTTTGAAAAATAACTATCTAACATTTAATGCTGATATTCCCAGCTACTAAAGTATATGGGAAAACATATATATTACACACTGTAACATTAACAGGTAATATGAGTCAGATGAAAACTGCTTGAGACTACCATCACAATACTTTTTTGAAATTGGTCTAATAAAAAAACATGTATTCTTGCAGATGTCATGGGAAATCCTGTGGTGGCACCATGCTGCCGTAGCCTGGTTGGGTGCCGGACGTGCGTTACCGAATGGACACAGAACTCGCCTCACTGCCCTAAGTGTAGGGATGAGTCTTTCCCAGGGAGACTTTTCGAAATGACAGGGATGGAAGAAGTCATTGATATGTTAAGGGATATTATTAGGGGTTAGAGCTTTGTCTTTGCTTTTGGTTTGTTCATCTTGTGTGGTTAGGGGGGGTTGTGGAGTTGTGTTTGCTATTGTGTTATTATTATGTGTTGTGCTATTATTGTGTATTAAAAAAGTTATTCATACTGAATGTTGTTAAAGGAGCAGTAGGTAAGTTTGAGAAACCGCCTCGGCTGCACAAAAATCGCCAAAACTGAAAACGTGACGTGGATCATAAATATATCAGCAATTAAACAACATCTTACATTTCTTTTCACACAATACGTCTCCTTGCAGTATCAATACTAATTCGGCTGACTTTTATATTTGATCCAATTGGTAGATAGGCTGTATTTACACCATAACGGTGCACTCAAAAAAGTGAACTCAGTGAGTTGTTGAATCTAATAAATGCATCTTTACCCAATTTAATTGATATATCTGAGTTAGCTGTTTAAACCTAGTTGATTTAAGTAGGGTTTTCTTAAAATGGATACCTGTTGAAGCCACATATGCTGCTCGATTATCTCCAACGCAACACAGCTGTGTAAATCGCACGGGACTGTGGGGCATGCGCGGCTCGCATCAGGGATATGATTGTGACGCGGGCTTTTTTGCGGTGAGGAAGGGGAAGGACAGGAGAAGCTGAAGAAGCAATGGCAGAGACCTGAGTGACATCCAAATGAATGTGAGTGAGTATGTTTTTCCTATGCAACATTTTAAGTTGGTTTATAAACATGCGGCTAGAATGTGAAATTGAGAGTGTTGTAACTCGCAGAAATGTCTGCAATATTTTAGGATATGGCAGCTAAGGTTGGCTAGCTGGAAAGCTAGCTAACTAACTTAATGCTAGCCAGCAGGAATACATCACAGTAGCAACCAAACAGTTTTAAATTGAATTAGAAATTACTGACTGAAATAAGTACGTTTTGACTGAAGTGAATACCCAAGCGATTCAGACTTGTGTGTTGTGACATTTTAATTTAATATTGTGAAAGTGGCGCGAAGATGGCTGTTGGTCGGGTTTAGGGATATGTGTTTGACTGTCAGTGAGCAGGACCGGCTATTAACCTGCGGCAACTGAGCTGCCTGTGGCGGGGGAAGACAGAAGCTTGCAGATAAAGAACAGACTGTGTGATAGCAGTTGTTTTAGGCACCACTAATGTTACAGTGTGAGGGCTAGCTTGCTAACGGTAAACCAGCTACGTTAGTGGTTGGGCGAGCGAGAGTGAGAGAGGGAGCGGGGAATTCAGTGATGCAAATTACCGTAGTCGCTTTTCGGGGCCTCCCGCTTTTTTAACGCTGATTTGGGTGACTTTGGGGGGGGGGGGTGTTTGGAGTCTGTCAGTCCGACTGACGGACAACTTCTCACTTCAAAAAAGAAGAAGAAATCTAGACCGCTAAATAATATAAACAAGCGAGTGCCTGTTTTTCCTGGCTAAGGACAGGTTCCTTGAACACAACACGAGCGTAACGTGTCTTCACGTGGTATATGTCTCGTCTGAAAGGAGTGCTGACGGAGAGAACTCCGGAACGCCGCTCCAGCTCTTCAAATATTGCAGTACCCATAAGGAGCCTTACACATGCCGCAGTGTTTGCGTAGCTGTGTCTTTAGTTGTAAGCACAGTGGCGATCTGTTGTTATTAGCATCTGGTAAGCTAGCTATGCTAACGAATTTAAAGAGCGTTTCTACAACCACGTGGAAGAGAGCTCTCTCCTGAGAGGCTCAAATAACCTCAGCTCAGTGAGGTTAAGGCACACCTTGATATGACCATTATAGTTATTAATGAGACATTAGAGACTAAATGAAAAACAGGTATAAAATACTATATGACAGTAACAAAAAAGTTGTTAAAAATAACAAGAATAGAGTTTAAGGGGAGTGATTTGTAAAATATCCAAAAATAAAAATCTGCTTACAGTTCTGTTTCATATGGGTGTTGAGATGTATCCATAGATCTCTTCCTTTTGCTCTCAAAGTGCACCAGATTGATTCTGGGCAGAAAATAAGGAATATCATGGCAGAATACGATAAGGTGTGTTATCTCACAAATGCCTGGTTATTAGAAATATTTGTTTTGTTTAAATTCATTTTATTGTGCAGTTGTATTACTTAAGCATGCAGTAAAAATATTGGAGACATGTGGCTGATGGAAGACATTTTAAGTCATGTTCACACAAAGTTTAAAATGTACTTGATCAAGTCATTTTCAAAATGAAAATGAATAAATTAATTGCACACTCTAAAGAGATTTGCATATTTGTGTACCTTTTCTGTGGAATGTAGTAATACATAGTGTTTCATGACTGCAAATTCACATCAGTTAGTCTTTAAAGCAGAAGTTTGGCTTTTTTGAATTGCAATAATTTGATTTACTGTGCTGCATATGATGGTAGTGAAAACATGCTTATACTGAAACATATTTCTAAGATTATCATAATGCTTAGTTCCCAGTTAAATAAATACAGTGTCTTGGATTATAACATAAATACTTTTAAAGTACAACTCACTACCTAGTAATAACCAAACACTTGCATTACAGGTGCTTCTTGTGGTATTAGAACTTGTTGAATGCACATTCGGCCCTTCATAATAAAATGCACTTAGACACTGCCTGTAAATGTAAAAAATGGTATGAAGTTGCATGTAAAAAAAAAAACAGGATAGTTTGCTTGTGCATTAATGCATCTAGTGTTAAATGCTGCACAATGTAAAAATACTATTCCCCCACTTACGCACTTCCCTTGTCCTTTGTTACAGAATGACGGCATTGAGACAAGGAGAGCCTCCGTTATAAAAGCACTAATTGTGTACCTTAATGAAGACCCCGAAAGCCTGATTAGCGAGTACCTCGTAAGTATTTGTGCCTCTGCTTTCCACAGTATTACCATCTGGAAAAAAAAAGTGATTTATTTTTTGAGCTGGTTTTAAACAAACTAATGGCACCACAGGTTTGAAAGAGCAATCGGAAAATAACCCATATGCATGCATAGTCAAATTCCCTTTTCAAACTATCAACAGCAGTTTGTAGACCGTTGCTTGAAACTGTTGAGTTTCTCAAATTTTGAAGTTTTGTAAAACCATTTTCATATCCATGATTAACTAAATACCCACAAGCCCCTAGCAGATACCGTCAACAACTAGAAAAGCTACACCCAATGTAGCCTGTAGGTATGCTTATCTGGGAGCTGTATATATGTTACTTAGCAAAAGTGTTGCTTTTTTCCCTTGTGAGTGTAAGTCTGGCTGATGGTCTATTTTTTCTGCCTTTTAGGATGTTGAGACTGACCAGAGTGTAGATCAGATGGTCTTGGGAATCTTCGCCATAAAGAAGGAAGGAGCAGAGCCAACAGATTCCCTTGCAGATGTGGGGATTGTAATTGAAGGTGTGGAAGTGCTGAACGATCTTCAAAACATTGCGAACGCACTGGCAATTTTATTTGGACTCACATATGCATTGGACTTGAGCTATCCAAAAAACCTGAGATGCACGTTTGAGGTTCTTCAAAAAATCCTTATGGAAATGGATGTTCGCCACCTGTCAACAAAGGCTCAAGTGCTGAAAAACAAACAGTTTGAATGAACTATTTGAACACTACAAGTGGAACGCCTTGAAACGGCACGTTGGAAATCTTGGAGCAGGGGTTTTATCCTAATATTTCGGAGGGAATTGTATCTATGGAACTGAATGTTACGGCCCCTACACACGGCGGCGTGCGTTGACGCTTGCCGGCGGGCGTGTCTGAAGCTCGACCAACAACCAATCACATGAATCTCCCGCCCCTGACACACAAGCAGCGGTTTGATTGGCTAGAGCTTGTACTGGCATATGATTCGATTGGCTGACGCCTCCGTCGAGGCGTCAAAAGTAGAACATTGCTCTACTTTTGAAGCGAGCAACGCGAGAGAAGCTACGCTTTGCTCCCGCAATGCAGTTCGGCGAATCGTGACGTCACCCCATTCAAAGTGAATGGCCGTGTGTAGGGGCCGTTACTGAATAGGAATGTTACAAATGATTCATGTCGGACAGTTTGTACGTACAAGTTGCAGTTTGTGTGGTTAAAACATGGTGCTCTTTTGAAAATTGGAAATGTCTGTTCTGACAAGTGTGTTTCCAATATTTACTCATCTTTTAGCTCTGTTTTGGTCTCAATACTGTTGAAGGTTATCTCGCTCCTCGGCTGCTGGATGTTTAGTTTTCCTCTCCAGCTGGTCGCTAACTTTGGGGGCCAGGTGCTTCGTCGCCTGCTTAATGATAAACGTGCAGGGAATTGAGAGTCTATCAGAGCTGGCTTGCCAACATTTTTTTGATTTAATATGAAGAATTAGACAACACCAAACAGAAAATATGCTATAAAACCAAAACAATAATCTAGAAAACGATGGTTTCCGGTTTTCATTATCTCCATAGCAACAGTTGATGACAAGAGACATTTATAAACATTTTACACATTTTGTAGTTTACTTTTCTATTTATGTGACGACTTACATGCAATGTTTAGTTGCAGTTTGGGCTATGTGGTTAAAAGATGGTGCTCTTTTGAAAATGTTTCTTGCTAGCTAAATGTTGTGCAACTTCAAGCTTTTGTGTTTGTTGATAAGGTGTGATACAAAGAAGTCTTTATGGGTTTCCATGATTTTAAACTTGGTAAACCTGGTTGCCTATGTGGTTATATCGCGTTTCATGTGAAATAAATGTATTTTTTTCACTGAACCAAAGTCAGTTAATTTTAATTTACTTAACTTCACTTCGTGGAATTTGTTGACATAGTCTGGTTTAGTAAGTGAACTTAAAATGACTTCCATTATAGCAATGAATACCAGTTAAGTAACACGGAACGCAGTAGTTTCCTAAATGATTTAAGTTTATTAAGTTGGAACTACAAATTAAAGTTAAGATGATCTTACTAAATACAGTAAAGTATAGCAGATCTTACTTTTAAGTAAAATGAACAACAACATGGAAGGCAATGGAAGATGGCCTTAACGACGACCTGGGCACCCTGGTAGCATACTTTCAAAGGTGGCGTCTACAGCTCAACATCGGAAAGACAGTAGCAGCGGCATACCATCTTAGCACCAGAGAAGCTAGGAGGGAACTTGAGGTGCGTGTCAACAATAAACGTCTGGAGGTCCAGCAAGCCCCGAAGTACCTTGGTGTGCGTCTGGATCGGACACTGTCCTTCAAACAACACCTTGAAGAAGTCAAGGCCAAGGTAACAGCCTCGCTGGAACAACCTGGGGAGCCTGTGCTAAGACCCTGCGAATATCGACCCAAGCCCTGGTCTTCTCTGCAGCGGAATACTGCGCCCCAGCCTGGAGCAGAAGCCCTCACGCAAGTAAGGTTGACGTGGTCATCAACAACGTCCTCAGGATTATAACTGGATGCTTGAAGCCTACCCCTGTGTCCCTCTTGCCAGTCCTCGCTGGAATAGCTCCGGCCGGCCTCCGACGGGAGGCTGCCAGGAAAGCCCAAAAGCATGACTGGCACATCCTGCATAACACAACAACGAGAGCAGCGCCCCCCAAGTAGGCTCAAGTCCCGCCTCCCCTTCAACAAGGCAGCACAAGAGATTCTCAATTCCACCTCTGAGGACCTCTCCAGAGATGCATGGTTGGCGGCTGCTTGGAGGCAGGAGTGGGAGCTAGCCGGGCCCTCCCGCATCCATCGCTACATCTGGGACCCAGGAGATGGCGCCATAGGAGGAGACGACCTACCACGCCGGCAATGGACCACACTAAACCGCCTACGAACTGGGGTCGTCGCTTCAAAACATCAATGAAGAAGTGGGGCCTGGCAGACAGTTCTGCATGCGAGTGCGGTGACCCTGAACAGACTGCCGAACATATAATAACCACCTGCCCTTTATATAGACCACCCTCGGAAGCCAGCCTCTTCGACCTAGGACCAGAGATGCGGGCATGGCTACACGACACCGAGTTGGACCTCTGACGTTACACGAAAGAGAGAGAGTAAAATGAATATAGGTGAGTTAAGTTAGTATTATTTAATATCTTTATGTTGGCATTAATCAAAAAATCAAGTATGTCTAAAGAAACTGCACTGTGTTGACTTAATATTGCTCAGTTAAGTTGGCTGGACACAGAGCTATTAATTAAATCCAGGGTGACCGGGTATTGTTGAAGTTAATTAACACAGTCGTGTTGGCTGAACATAAGTCAGTTGTATTCTTCTTACTAGTGTTATTTAATTATAACCTACTCAACTCAGTTTCGTGGAATTTGTTGACATAACTTTATTAAGTACCGTAATTTCCGGACTATAAGCCGCTACTTTTTTCCCACGCTTTGAACATCGCGGCTTATACAATGACGTGGCTAATTTATGGATTTTTCCGTTAGAAACAGCAGCGTGATACTAGAAAATGAGCTCGAAGACTGGGTCAACACACAGAGAGCAGACGGCCGAGAAAACTGTATGTAAAAGTAGCAGTTTGCACATCATTGTGTGAGTATGGGGTATAGAGAGCGCACACACAGCCCACAGCGGCCGCAGCTGCAGCGGAGCCCAGGACTGACAGCACGAGCACCGGACGGTTTAAAGCCGCTCCGGTTGGTGACCGACCGTCCCGCTCTTCCACATTCATTCTCTCCTGACAGGAGACTCTCCCCGGGTCTCACAGGTGCACCTGCGGCTTATAGATGTACAAAATACGTATTTTAAAAAAATTCAGTGGGTGCGGCTTATATTCAGGTGCGCTTAATAGTCCGGAAATTACGGTAAGTCCAAGAAATTATTTTTTTGAGTGTGCACAGCTGATATAAAAGGACTTTTTCAGTTTTTAAAGATATTACTGATTTTCTTTGAATAAAAGAATGTAAATACTGAGTTGAGAGAATAGTCAGGGGATTTGGGTGATGGGAGACACATCTTTGGATTCAGAATTTCAATAGCTTACTGTTAAATGACGGATATACCTTTCTGTCTGTGATGTTTTACAAATCAGATATTAGAAGTAAAACATGTGAAATAATATAGCAATATCCTGTACAATTATGTGAAAACATGAATAAAACTACACATCTTCAGATGTTATACATACACAAGTGTCCTACACTAATAATACAAAGTTATTATGGCTGTGTGTACCTTGTGTGCACCGCCTAGTGGTTAAAGCACATTATTGAATTAGTTGTGTATATGATATGTCAATGAACCTTAGAAAATCTTGAAAGGGATGTGCAAAATAGGCATTATATACAGTCTTTAATTCACTATTAGTAGAGAATAACGAGTAATGAATATACTTGGGATCTGCAGATAAATGTTTAGTCTTCTCAAGCACCAACTTTCAAATATCTCTCCTGATTGTTGGCACTTGACAATCACCTTTCCCTGAATTTTACTCAGGTGTAACTAAAGCCTGATTTAAGGGTTGTTTATATTTCACATCATTAATCAGAATCTGCAAAGTAACTAAAATAAATGTAGTGGAGTAAAAATACCAGGTTAACCTCTGAATTGTAGTGGAGTAGAATTGCTGTTTTGCTTAGTAATGGATTGAATATGGAATAAAGGTTTTGACAAGACCTGGTGTAACAATAATCAAAAAGGACATTAAAAGAGCTCCAGATGTTAATGATCTAAACAAAACAGCACACCTGAAATTTATATTAAAATACTTTATTAAGGGCGGTGAATTCGTTTTTTCTGTATGTTTTTCAAATCAGTGTTATACAGTAAGTGTCATAGACAGTGTTACATTGCTATTATTATCCTTAAAATATATGTAAAACAAAACCACTTATGATTTTTTATTTGAGTGGTTTACTAATGACAGTTAATTCTGTTTTTGCTATTGATGGTTTCATTTTTGTGAAAAATAATAAAATAATACAATTCAATAACATACTTTCACCACTAGATGTGCCATTCTATCAGCTGTGCACCGTTATGGTGTAAATACAGCCTATCTACCAACTGGATCAAATACAAAAGTTAGCCGAATTAGTATTGATACTGCAAGGAGACGTATTGTGTGAAAAGAAATGTAAGATGTTGTTTAATTGCTGATATATTTATGATCCACGTCACATATTCAGTTTCGGCGGCAGTGCTTCCTGTTTGTCCAGAAGTCTTCTCATCAGGGTTCTATAAATACAGAACTACGGCAGATATGTAATTTGTAATGCAGCCGAACCGTGTATTACAATGCCGTTATGTGATGACCTCCAAAGAGAAAAGCAAGCAAACTCGGAATAAAGTATTATTTTATTTTTAAAAAACGTTTTCGGATTTCACATCAACAGGAAGTCCGGTTAACTAAAATGTCCATGCGGAACAATACCCCCAACCCATAGATCCGTGGGTGAATAATGTCAATCACCACATTACACACATCCCTACACATTTACATTTTAATTTACATTAAAGTATTTTGTGAGGCCTTCTAAAATGTTTTTAAATATAATTAGGGTTGTAGTTGAAGAGCGACGCAATCGCACAACGTCACGTCCGTTAATTCCACATCCACACCTTTATATATACAGTCTATGATCCACACACATCGATTAACATCGATTTAACCTCTTAAGCCCCACGGACCCGAGCCCGGGCCCTAAATCGCGTCATTTGCAGGAAACAACGTCTAAGGAACCTTAATATTTAATAAGCTATGAATATTTTATATCCATATAACGCGGAAAAACTCATTTAACTGATATTTTTCCCCCCCAAAAAAACACACAATGCTAACACTGACCCTCTGAATTAGCCCCGAGCAAAAAATGCTAACCTATTACCGCACCGAAAATCACTCCTAGCTCCCTTATTACTTATCGATCGTAAAGACACAGAATCTAACGGTGCCAGCCTCAACACTGAAAGATACAAACTCGCGACGTTATCAACAAAAATGTACATCAAAACATGTGACGCTAGGTAGCCAAAAACGCTAACATAGCTTACCTTGGTCTTTGTCTGGTCAAAACTGGTCTTCAATGGCATTAAGGCGAGACACCCCAGGTGAATAGGGTATTTTTTTTAACTTAAAGATATCAGCTAGACATTTCTCCAGTTAATTACTGACAATAAGGCAATTGTCTTTTGTATTACAAGTTTTCTGAAATAGCATGTTTAAATATGCAAATTATCCGTTATCTCATTAAATATGTGCATATTTGAACACATTTCAGGAATCGAAATCTCAACTTTGGATAAAGCCAGGTTCAAAATTATTGTTTCATTTTGTAGTCATATTAGTATCTAAGGCTTTTACAGAAGGGATTTTGGATATCTCTTTTTATCACTCCATAAATCAGAAAATACTGTCAACAGCCCTAAAATATCCATTTTCGCCATGTTTTTAGGTATAAAATGTTATATAATTCAGGCTATGAATGATATATAAACAAACCCTTCTGTAAAAGCCTTCATAATATTGATAGCAATATAACTGGAAGGTTTGGTGTATGTACGTGCAACTGAAGTGGAGATTTCGAACTCAGAGTAGGAGAAAAAACTCATTTTGAGAAAACGACCTTTAAAGATTGCAGTGTAGCGCTAGCTAAACCCTCCTGTTCTTTGTATGACAGCTTGCGCCTCGAAGCACTCCGTGAAGGTATTTCATGATCAGTGTCATTTGTTTTTTGTATAACCTTGCTTCGTGCAAGTGACAATTGTTGTCGTCTTCTCTGTGAAAGTTTTTTTCGCCGTTCTTTTGTCATTTTGAGATTTGAATTTCTAGCGGAAAGCTAACCAGGAAGTGATTTAGCACACCACGTGACGCATCTGAACGAATCACGTTGTCAGAAAATGACACCAGCCAATGAGATTTCGTTTCTTGGTTTAAGACCCCTTTGTACTTTCACGATTGGTTGCTGATACAAAGGAAATGACCATATTTGGATCCGATGAGATTGTGCAGGAGAGACGGAGCTTTCCAACGATACCTCTGATTACATGGAGCAAACAGCGGTCGCGGTACTTCATGTTACGTTAGAATGCTAACTTTTGGTGAATTTAGGAGATATAGACGCAAATAGACAAACTATAGTAAAATAAACACTTAAATGTGTATTTTGTACGTTTTCCTTCCAAAAGCCTGAAAGAAAACATGTTATGGAATCAAAATATCACAAAATCTCAAAATTGACCAGTGCATGAAAAACGATGTTTTTGCCTGCCGTGTCTCGCCTTAAAACGATAAAAACGATGCTGTAGTTAATCCATAGGTTAATATCCAATGTGAGTGTTTCCCCTTTGAAATGTTCTGATAATCCAAAAGCAATAAAACTGCAATTCCGTTTCTAGAAGTTAGAGCAGTGGAATCTCCCTGCTCTAATGCTTGTTTACAAACGTGAATACGCCATCTTTTTTTTTAACATGAGTGTGTGCGGGACCATTTTCCTTCGATTCTATTGGCTCTAACGGTCAGAAAGAGATGTCACATGTCAAAATCGAGCAAGGGGGGCCAGAGATATGGAAAATCCACCCAAATGACCCCAAAAGAGGATTTTTTGCTAAATCTGTCTAAAAAGGTCAAATATCACTTGTTTTGCATCAATCTTGATACAGGGTACTTATTATATGTTGTACTTTGGATTCCTAAAGCTTTTAGTCTACTCACCCATCATCCAAGGTTAGTTTTCACTATAAGTACAAAATGTTTTTTGGACGGACACTATAATTTACAGTTTTTTACCATGTTCAATCTGAATTTTCTTTAAAATAAAAAAACATCTATATTGATTCTGACTTTTCTACATCCAACTCACAGGTTTATCATTACTTTGAGAAAAAAGATTATTAATTTAACCCTTTTAGAAGGGAAGATATGGTCATTTGTTCTGGGAATGTCATTTTCAAGCCTGAAACATGAAAAACAAGCTTGGGGCTTAACAGGTTAATACATTAATGTAGCCTTTGTTTCTGCTAAAAGAGGTGTCGACCAGCTCGGGCAACAAGAAAATCGGCGAATTCGAGTGTGATGATTAAAATTTTTTATTAAAAACATCGAATTTTAACAATAAAAAACGACCAATAGGCGCGGTAGACCATTTGCTTGGCACTTCCGTGTATTTCTCCACTGGTTGGGCCATGTTAACAATACTGTGTAACTGTCACGTTTCCCAGCATGGTAGATGCAGATCACATGTTCACGTCTTGCCGTGATACCGGGTTGCATAAAACATATCATATATATTATTCTGAAATGGACCAATCTGCACAATGACTACTTTTACTGTCGCTACTTTCACTATATTTTGATGAGAATACTTTTCTACTTTTACTTGAGTAACATTTTGAATGCAGGATTTTTACTTTTAACAGAGTATTCCTACACTCTGGTACTTCTACTTTTACTCAAGTACAAGATCTGATTACTTCGACAACCTCTGATTAATGGTTGATTTCCAAATGTTCTGTTGGTGCGTGGATGATAAAATAATAGCGTTTGATTGTATTGCCTTACGTATGCAGCTATTTGCCTGTGTTTAGAAACATAATTAAACATACCATGGACACACATTCAAACAATTTTCCATTTATTAAACATTGCAGATGAACAATTAACAAGTCATACAGCTAAAGAAAACTACAACAATTATTTTCTGTATGATGATATCATGGAACCTGGAATTTGAACACACACCACTTAACAATAAACGTAACAATAAACGACTGAACTGCTGTCCACTTTAGGGTAGGGCCCTTAAAGCATCCAGTGCTGCAGACAGTCCAGCAACCTAGGTATACACTGGCTCCTGATCCCTGCACTTGCCTTTACACATATCTTCTTACAATGTCTATGAGATCCTTTATCCCGTTTTGGAATGGGGCTGGCTCGTTATGAATGGCACGCTCAAAGAGTTCAGAAATGTCCGCATAGTTCCTTGCAAATTCTTGTTCAGCTGCTGTCTGGTGCTCCACAGTGGCAAATGGGTTTCTCCCAAACAGCGTCACTCGTGTCAGAGGACCCCACTTCCTGATGATAGCAGTCTGTAGCTTCAGGCAAAAGATCTGCAGGCAGTCTCTTTGGGCATCCACCATGAGCAAGTTGATCTGGGAAGCCCTTACCTTAAAAAAAAAACACAAATAAGTGGCCATTGTTAGTGTAATGTTACATATCATGCATATCAATGACCTCACAAAGCGTGTAATCATGGCCTGCCCTTACAAAAAATGTTACTTGTGCACTTCTTATAAACTTTAAAAAGTATGTTTTTAATTTGACTGTTTATGTACTTACCAGATATATATGTTTCATGCAATAAGAGCAATCTATAAACTAGATAGTAGATATGTCTTTACTCAGACAATTATTGAATTATTGTAATATATACATGCCACATTTAAACATTTCCATCAAACTAGTGTAAATTGTTAATTTCCGGCTTTGTATTTTATCCATTTCCTGTTGTATCCAGTTCAAAAGTACTGTGTATCTCTCCTATGTCATAGGAACAAGCTAGCAGTCCCCTAGAGAAGTTTAGTGAACGCCATGGGTCTATTGACAGCTTTATCAGCTAGCAGTTGGGTGAATAATGGAATGAGATCAGAAATCTTTTATTTGTCTCGCCACAGGGTAATTTACATGATTACAGCAGATAAAGTGAGGAATAAAAGACACAAATGGCTATGTGGGGATTGTCCACAGTATTGAGTATGTTAGTCACTTTGGATAAAAGCGTCTAACATGTAATGTAATGTAATGTAATGTATGAACACGTTGATTGCAAAAATATAAAAAATAAAAAGATAAAAAAACAACTCGCCTGTGTTGACTTTGTTTGCATGTATGGCTGTCTGCCTGTGTTATTCCGTAGAACCTTTATTTTGAAGAGTACAGCGCAAGCATAGGGCACACTAGCCAATCAGAAGCATGGAGGCGCTGGAGACACACCCATCTATGGAAACAAAACATTGAGTGGTATACTTGTTTAAACAGTAAGAACAGAAAAACGAAAAAAGTAGCTGAATTTCCGTTTTTTCGTTTTGGGCAAAATTGAAAAAACAAAGGGTTAAAACGTACCTTCGTCGAAATACTTAATGACAGTAAAAAAAGAATAAAGTTTAAAAGGGTGATTTGTAAAATATCCATAAAGAAAAAGTAAATCTGTTTACAGTTCTGTTTCATATGGGTGTTGAGAGAGGTATCCAGAGATCTCTTCATGTTGCTCTCAAAGTGCACCAGATTGATGCTTTTACCTTCAATATTTAAAAATAAATCTTCCCTATCTAATCTACCCCTGCTTACACCTATATGCCATGAGCTGATTGTCGAGCCTTCATTGGGTAACACTTTACAATAAGGTACACAAAATGAGCTTAGTTACTGAGGAACGACTAGATAGTTAATGGTTAGTTCCTCAGTGACTGCGATTGAAGAACTGATGGTTAGTTACTGGTAAACAGACTGGGGGGTACTGTATTAATGAATCATTCGTTAATGGTTAGTTAATGAGTAGTTCCTCAGTGACTGCGATTGAATA
>CALSBZ010040426.1:0-12287 GCA_943591055.1 Gobionotothen gibberifrons
AATCTTGGAATCTTGAAAGGGATGTGCAAAATAGCCATAATATACAGTCTTTAATTAACCATTAGTAGAGAATAACGAGTAATGAATATACTTTATTACTCATTTCCATTCATGTCAATTGCAGATAAATGTTTAGTCTTCTCAAGCACCAACTATCAAAGATCTCTCCTGATTGTTGGCACTTGACAATCACCTTCCCTGAATTTTACTCAGGTGTAACTAAAGTCTGATTTAAGGGTTGTTTATATTTCACATCATTAATCAGAATCTGCAAAGTAACTCAAATAAATGTAGTGGAGTAAAAATACCAGGTTAACCTCTGAATTGTAGTGGAGTAGAATTACAAAGTAACAATGAGCTGTCATGTGGGTATATATTAATGCTGCCCATTATGGACACAAGCGATTTTCACCCATTTATTAATTATATGTTTTAAATTTGTACACACCAATTTGTTTCCTATCATCTAAACCTCCAGGGCTGTACACAGTTTAATACTGTCAACTTCTAATTTTGGGAAAAACGAAAACGTCTTTTGAAACTACAATTCCCAGTAGAGACGTGCCATAGAACATTTTGTGAAACACAAAAGTCAGCATGTGTAGTTCTGGGGGGGCATTCGAGTCCAGTTTTGGATAGTCTGCCGTGGTTTCGTTCAATTTCAAAGAGCCGTTTGACGCTCGGCGTAACCTTGGCGCACTGCCACTCCAACATCCAATCCCAGAGCTTGAAGATTAATCACGGGGACTGGAGTCCCAAATGATAGCTGGGGATTATGGGTAGTGTAGTGTCTTCGGCCATCCTAAACTCCGAAATGTTTTTCGGATTTCATATCCCATTAATACCATATCCCAACGTGCATTGTGGCTAAAACATCCAATCACCGAGCTTAAACAATAGCTGAGGATCTTGGGTAATCAGTTCAGTGGCTGTGTATCGCAATGAAGGTTGTATCTTCCTAGTCGAATGTACTTAGTGTAAGTCGCTTTGGATAAAAGCGTCAGCTAAATGCTATGTAATGTAATGATGCTCGAAATGTCCCATATAGGCCTACGTCTGTTTCCGGTTATTTTTATTTTGAAATTCAGTTCCTGACAGATGCAAAAAAAGCCCGAGATTATTCAAACAAATAAATAAAAACAAGGATAATTGTGTGTTATTGGTGAGTAAATAACAGTGTGTTATTTAGAAAATAATAACAAATTAGAGGAAAAATTTAGATTTCAGTATACTGAGGCTCTGAGCCCAATTTCGTTTCCTCACAGACGACAAAAAAAGTCTGACATTATACGATTTAAAATAAAAACAATAATCGTGGCTTTTTTTTTTGTAAGAAGATGTTTTTATTAACCCCACAGCTTCCGGTCTTCCAAGACCCGACGGACAAAAAGACGTGTTGCAGGCACGAAACACACTACCAGTAGAAATACATTGCTTTTAAAATCGTTCTGTATGACATGAAAAAAAGGGGAAAATCGTGTTGGTGAACACGAATCAATAGATTAAATGTCGTGACTATAACACGAAATGCTGTGAGACTGGGTTGCTTGTCAATGTGGTCAGTCTGTGTGTATAAAGGCCTTTCATACCCGTTGAAAATAAATGTTAATAATATTTTCTCTCTATTGATTTAGCAACATGGCTAACGCTAGTGGCCTGGCTACCATTCAAAGCAAAAACCAACTGTAAAAGCTCAGATTTAAACCAGAACCTCTGAACTCGTGATAAAAGCAGGCTAAACCGCTGCTGGTAACAATGAGTTGGCGGGTTTTTGTTGAACCCAGCTCACACTGTCCGCTCCTCGCAGCAGCGAGCCGCAGGGGTTAAATTGGGCCGGGGCTGTCCGGGGCTAAGCCCCGGCACATAAGAAAATGCTCTGACGTCATCACCCTCGCATATTTTTAACAATGTATGCAGCATGCCTATATCATATGTTTACACAAAAAATATATACTTGTTCAAACTTTTCTTTCTATATATTTAAGGTTCTTAATAATTCAAAAAATCAATAAAACACTTTTTCTAGCTGTAGGGAACATAAATAAGATGACGCGACGATGACTTGCACTCTTCAAATTTTTCGCGGGGTTCCCCTTTCTTTATTTTCTTCAAATCTACTTTGCTGATCGGCAACCACACAGTCTCTTCCGTCAGTCACACAGACAGCCAGCAGAGTGACAGGTGAATCCGGGAAAAAGTGTGGAGAAAAATAGGTAATACGCTGACAGGTTTCTTAACATGAATTGCTCTGATATTCTGCTTTTACGTTCGACTACCATTAACAGGGCCGGCCCGACCCATTAAGCGACATAAGCGGCCGCCTAGGGCCCCACAGCCACTTTTTTAATAATAATCTCAGTACACCGTCGCCGTGATAAGTATGTTTAATTAATTGTGTTAATATGCCTAGATTGCCTACTCTCAAAGTTATTGAGTCAATCATACATCCACCGTGCTTTACCTGAACCTCATCATGACACTAGAGAGGACGGCAGAATTGTAATTTCCCGTGTTCAGTGAATGCAACAGAGGCAAGACAGCAGACCAACCAGAGGGTTGAATGGAAATAAACATCTGTCTTATTGGCTGATAGGTACCTATCCTGTAAGCCAGGGATCACCAACTACATTTGTCCAAGGGCCAAAATGTATCCAATAGACACTATCGCGGGCCAGTAATCGGTTACTGAATACTGAATACATGCTCCGAAAGTAATCAGAATACAGTTACAGTTACGTGTCTTAAAAAAGTAACGTATTCAGATTACTTTTAGAATACTTTCTTTTTCCATAACAGATGGGTATGTTTTGGTGAACAGGAGACACGTATTTTACTGTTTTAATGGCTTATCAAGAACTCAAACACAACATCTTGGTGTCATTCTGGACAGCTCCCTCTCATCTGCACCCCACATAAAAAACATCACCCGGACTGCATTCTTTGTACTGTCTTAAAACCTTTCCTTGGAATATGTTATGAATTGTAAGGTGTCCCTGGGTGCTTTGAAAGGCGCCCCTAAATAGAATGAATTATCATTATTATTTATTAAAACGATGTAATAACTTTTAAAACATTTTCCAGTCACTTGCCCCATGCATTCAGCAGCAGCAGGCCATTCACTTTGATTTGATCCCGTTATGAAATGTCATCATTTCGACAATAAAGAAATGCTACATTGTGGTGCCGGTACAAGGGAGTCGGAGGTGGAGTGTTAAGGATTGAATTCCAGTCTTTATTACCAGTTGACATGACAGGTAAAATACACGTCTGCTTGGTAAGAATAACTAGCAGGAATGACTAATCTAAAGCTACCGGTGTTTCCCCTAACGGGTCCGTGTAGCAACATAACCTTACGTGAATTACGTCCTTAATCAGTGTCACCACACAAGCCCCCCCAGAATTCACGAATAAACAAAATCCCTGTGGCGGGGGGGAACAACACACCTGCCTCTACGAGACCTGCGCACCGGGGTCGGTACAGCGACCTCCGCCTGTGCGGCCTCCGTCAGAGCAGGCAACTGAACAGCAGACTCACCCCGCCCCACAGGAATCAAAGCTGGGGGTCGGCCCCGTCTCGGCAACCGGGCCAACACTACTGGCTGATCAACGTCCAAGTGAGCAGCCTTCACCCGGTCAACCGAGACGTGCTCGGCCTTACCGCCCATATCGACCACCAGGTGCTTGTCCCCCTGTTCTAAAACCCGGAAAGGTCCATCATAAGGGGGTTGCAGGGGGCCTCTGTGTGCGTCGTGGCGTATGAAAACATGCTCAGCCGAGCGCAGTTCCACGGGAACCCGAGACATAGGCGCACAGTGTTGTGAAGTCGGAACTGGAGCGAAAGCCTCCGCTGCGTCCCGCAGGACCACCCGCTGAGCCGTAGCCGACCAAGGGGATGTAGCATTAGGGAGAAAATCCCCTGGAACCCTCAACGGCTGACCGTAGACCATCTCTGCCGTAGAGCACTGCAGGTCCTCCTTGGGTGCGGTTCTCAGGCCCAGCATCACCCAAGGCAGCTTGTCGACCCAGTTGCCGTCCGTAAGCCCGGCTTTGAGGGCCGCCTTCATGGAGCGGTGGAAACGCTCGCAGAGGCCGTTAGCCTGGGGGTGGTAAGCGGTAGTCCTGTGCAGCTTAACCCCTAAACTGCCTGCTACAGCATTCCAGAGCTCGGACGTGAATTGAGAGCCTCTGTCCGAGGAAATGTCTGACGGGGTGCCAAAACGACACACCCACGTCGCGATGAAGGCCCGGGCTACGTCTGCAGCCGTCGTCGAGACGAGAGGAACCGCCTCTGGCCACCGGGTCGTCCTGTCCACCATGGTGAGGAGGTAGGAAAAACCTTGAGAGGAGGGTAATGGGCCCACCAGGTCGATGTTCACATGATCAAACCTCCTCTCAGGTACTGCAAAACGCTCCAACGGGGCCTTCGTGTGACGGTGCACTTTAGCGCGTTGACAAGCCACACATTCTCTGGCCCACGTCCTGACGTCCTTCTTCAGCCCCAGCCAAACGAACTTCCCCGCGACCAAGCGTACGGAAGCTTTGACACCGGGGTGTGACAGTCCATGCACCGCTTCAAAAACAGGACGCCTCCAACTGGCGGGAACGACAGGCCGCGACAGGCCCGTAGAGACGTCGCAGAGAAGAGTAGCGCCCGCGTCGCCGAACACCACACTTTGTAGATCCAACCCCGTGCTCCCCAGCAACAGAGTCTGGACGGCGGGGTCGGGAACTTGGTCTGCCGCCATGTGATTATAATCCAGCCCCAGCTGGACGGCGCCGATAACGACCCTGGAGAGGCAATCTGCGACCAGATTCGACTTCCCGGCCACGTGCTTAATGTCCGTAGTGAACTCTGATATGTAGGACAGCTGCCTCTGCTGACGGGCCGACCAAGGCTCCGCTACCTTTGACATGGCGAAGGTGAGCGGCTTGTGGTCGACAAACGCCGTAAACTCCCTGCCTTCCAGCATAAAACGGAAATGTCTCACAGCCAAGTAAAGACCCAGGAGCTCCCGGTCAAAAGCACTGTACTTGCGTTCTCTGGGCGTCAGCTGGCGGCTGAAAAAGGCAAGTGGCTGCCAAGCGCCCTGGACCCACTGCTCGTGCACTGCGCCGACTGCGTAGTCCGATGCGTCCGTGGTGATGGAAATGGGGGCCTCGGAAGAAGGATGTGCCAGCAAAGCCGCCTGAGCCAACGCTGTCTTGACCCCGGCAAATGCTGCGTCTGCTTCCGCTGTCCAGTCGATCGCCTGGACAGGGGTCGTCCAGATTTTTACATGAAATTGTAATTCTTCTGAATGATATTCCTATTGACAGCTAGTTTCTATGTGAAAATTATGAGATGGACAGCCAGAGAGAATACATGAAAAACAGTTGTGAAATACTATATGACAAAACAAGAATACAGTTTAAAAGGGGAGTGATTTGTAAAATATATGAAAAATAAAATCTGTTTACAGTTCTGTTTCATATGGGTGTTGAGAGATGTATCCATAGATCTCTTAATTTTGCTCAATCAGTAAATCTGATAAAAAGACAGCTAGATGTTTTTAAAACCATGAGCAGGAACCCAGACAGTGGTCTGTTCTACAAAACCGCATGTGAGGCAGAGCAGCAAGGTGTTTTTTTTTATGAATTTGATCAAGTAGCTGGTCGTACATACAGTAATGTTGTTGAACTGCTTATATTGATGTGGACTTTCATTCCTCAATCAATTCAGATAGGGTAATGTCTCTGTACTCATATAGTTGTTTTTTTAATGTTCTTGAGTAAGTGTGCAGAGAAATGTTGACTTAACATGGCAATTTGAAGGTCTGTAATTTGTGAAAAATGTTTGTGTATATATTAATAATTTCAAATGTAAATTTATTCCAGTTAAATAATACTAATAAAAAGACGGTCTATTTGACACTCTTTCTATGTTTACTTTCTCGATTGGTGGCATCAAATAGTGCATCTGATACAGGAGCAGTTGCTTTAGGATTGGGCCTCATATATAGCCCGCATCCCCACCCCCAAAAAAACACAGCCCCCCCACATGTCAAATCCCAATTTAACCCCTGCGTGCAACGTCCCGCCAACACGGCACCCAGACCCCACGAAGCATTCTCATCTGTTTAAATGCTGGCAATGAAATAAGCATTTACTTAATAATGACGAGTAATATTTTAAAGGTTGTCGGTTGTCCATTCAAATCCAATATATTTAATAGCATGAGACGCCTTGCAAATCCTCTAGGGTTGAAAAATGTAATAAAATATCCAACAATATTGTATCAATTAAAGTTTAATAAAAAAAATGTGGAAAGCCCAATATCATTAAAAACTGAAGAAACCTGATAATGAGAAGCCATCCCCATTTTAAATAAATGTGTTTACAGAATTACAAAAACATGGAGAAGGAGGATGTAGGGCGACAGTTTGAAAAATAACGATTTCAAATCCTCATCACTGTTGCTGATTAACAGGACTCAGCAGGAGGACATGCTGTAGCAGAAGCTCTCTGAATGCACAGCAGGGCACAGATCATAGAGAGTCTAACACATCTCACTTCTGATGGTTAGTTAGCTGGTTTATTTGGTTTATTTGGATCAGCACTAGGGATGTCCCGAACACCTTTTTTTGCTCCCGATCCGATTCCGATCATTTGATTTTGACAATCTGCCGATACCGATTTTTCCCGATCCGATCTTTATTAAGAGGAAAAAAAGGAAAAAAAGCATTCAAGTTGTCCCTTAAAGGAGGGGTAGGTAAGTTTGAGAAACCGGCTCGAGATACACTTTTTGTTATATTCCATGGAATGCTCTTAATATCCTGATAGCAATGCATATTCTAAGTGCTTTGAAAAAAAATCCATAAAAAAATGTCATCTGTGGAAGCCGTAATGAGAAACTACGACCAACTACGACCAACTACGACCAACTACGACCAACTACGACCAATTATTTTAGCCGGCCCGGCTAAAATAATTGGTTGGCCGACCTGTCTGTCAGCCTTCAATCTCGTGCACACACACACATGAAAACATGCCCCAAAGAAGCAACACATACATGATGTTGTGTAATTTGAAACCAAAACTAAGGCCTCAGGATGACTTTAAGACGTGAACATGGTCATTTTTGTTTTGTAACATTAAATAAAATAATAGAAATATTTTATAAAAAAAAATAATAATAATTCCCGATCCCCAATTTTTTTCTCCCGATTCCGATCTTTTGAAAATCACTTGATCGGCTCCGATCCCCGATCACGTGATCGGATCGGGACATCTCTAATCAGCACTTGTCCGTGGATGGAAAACCGTGAGTAGGGTGGCCATCCGTCCGGTTTTAGGTCGGACGGTCCGGTTTTCAATTTCTGTGTCCGCCTGCCGACGCTCATTTGTCCTCCTTTTGAGGTCAACCCTATTTTATACTTTTCAATTCAATTCAATTCAAGTGTATTTATATAGCCCAAAATCACAAATCATATTTGTCAACAAACACAATTGGCAATGTAAAACAATGTAAAAACAAACGTATCTTACAAGATCAATGTGAAAATACCAATTTTAAAAGGAACATAACACAATGACACAAATACAGTTAGAGTACAATAAATACAATTCCATAAAACGAAGGGTCCATGAGGATGTATAAAAGGGGGTTTAAAAAGGAAAGTCTTTAACCTGCTCTTAAATGTGTGGACACTGTCTGCCTCCCTAATCGTCACTGGAAGTTGATTCCAGAGGAACGGGGCTTGGTAGCCGAAAGCTATAGCACCTGACCTTTTTTTCTGGACTCTGGGAACCACCAACAGACCTGCACTCTGCGATCTTAATGCCCTAGAGGGGCAATAGGAGATTAAAAGATCATGTAGGATGGTCCCTGACCATTGAGCGCTTTGTATGCGAGTAAAAGTATAAAAGGGTATCAAATAAAAAAATAGACAATAATAATAATAATAAGTATATATCCCCTTAAGACTTGTGGTCTTACAAATTATTGGCTGAATGCGATGTCAAATAAATATCTTGTATTTCATTGGTTAATAAACGTAAACAATCAGCCATGTGCTTCTTGACGTCACGGTCACGGCAGGCACAGAGTAACATCAGCACTTGCGGACTAGCTCATGAGCCATCTCCGCCTAGTTAGCGGTAGGTTAAACCGCAGAAATGCCGAAACGAAAGACTTCATTTAATCCTGAATGGTCGGAAGAGCATTGATTCCTCACAAAAAGCCGAAAGGACGACTTCCATGCTTATTGCACATGGTGCTGTCGACAGACATGCTAACACAGATAAGCACAAAAGCAACGATCAAAGCGCAGGTGCCTCTTCACTTTTATCGTTTTTCCGTGAAGCTTCATCGCCTCAAGATGACAAAATCTCCGCTGCAGAACTTTGTAAAGTTTATCATGCCGTCAAGCATGACCAGTCATACAGGAGTGTAGACTGTGGAATATCTATATGATCACACAATCTACAACGAGTCATCAATAGCAAAAGGGATGACCTGTGGAAAAACAAAAGCGTGTGTGTCTACAGATGGTCCAGTTGGGATAGACACGGTGCGCCACTGGAAACTGAAACCGGCTCAAAAGGACGTGCTCGCTGCAAACTGTTTAGCCCATATTCTGCACAATGCAACAAGATATGCAGCAAGCAGCTTGGATATTGACTTGTTGTGCTTAAGGTGTACAGTACAGCCATTTTAGCATCTCAGCTAGCAGAACGCCGCAGACTCGCAGTTGAAGGAATTCTGCGAGTTTGTGGAAGTGGAGGAATGCAATCTGCTGCGGCACGTTGTCACGAGATGGTTGTCTCTGTTGCCGTCTATTGACAGAATCCTGAAGTGTTGGAGACCCCTGACCAGCTACTTTCAGAGTCTAGGTGAGGAGGAATGCTCCAAGATTTTGTGGAAATGCTTTGGAGAGGATGGCAACGAAGTATCTGAGATGTATTTTCTCTTCCTCAGTCATATTCTGAAAGTGTTTCCAGACTGCATTGAAGCACTTGAGGCCAAATCTTTCAGCATAACCTCTGTGTTTAAGGTAATGACACGTTTTTTTGGCTTTGCTGTGAACAACAAACTCAAGCAGCTAACTCCTGATCTGGCTAAGAAATGTGAGGCTGATTTGATTGTTTTCTATGAAAAAAATACAGTACGTGAGTGAAAGGTATGACTTCTCTGAGAACAGCTTTCATAGTAAAGTGTCAAAACTTGGCCTCACAACTGATGTGTCCTATGGAGAATACAGTGATGTTGAGTGAGGCCTGCAGCCTGAAAGACATTGACATGGATGGACTCTATGAGGAATATGGCATGGTGGAAGCTATTCTCAGCTCTTCAGAAATGGAAGGATGCCACAGTGAGGAGCGGTATCTCAAACTGTTTTCCAAAGCAGAAGTCCCACTTGTGAATCTGAGGAAGGTCAGCGCCTACATCTTCTCCATCCCATGTAGCAATGCCCATACAGAACGTGTGTTCTCAATGATGACCTCAGCATGGAGAAATGAGAGAAATCGTCTGGATGTGGACAGAGTCAAGGCAGAGCTGCACATTTGTGTCAACTTCACATTTGAGTGCACAGACATGTACCAGAGACTCCTTACAAACAAACAACTCTTGGAAGCAGCCAGGAAAGGGCAAAAGCATCGAAAGTAGACATGAAGTAGACATGGGCTGCGTTTCACTTCTCTTATTTTTCATTTCCTCGCTCCTCGGTCTCGGTCTCACCGGAAGTTGATTTGTCTGCGCCATCTTGAGTAGCGTCCCAATGGTCTTATTTTTGCCGGAGGAGCGAGGAGCGAGGAGCGATAATGGAGGAGCTATAATCGAGGAACCACCAGACCATCCTTCGATGAAATCCTCAGACACTCGGCCCGCCCCCTTACTGTGTATCGCTCACTGATTGGACGATGCAGCGCATGCACTGATCTGATGCTTCTTGACATGAGAGCAGTTTCCCAGCGGAGTGAAGAAAATACATGAACCTCACGGGAGTCACTCCTCAGTCTATACTGTGTTTTGTTTCAATTAATGCATCATTTAGTTACAAATATGTGATATATCTGAACAACAAAGTGGACAAAAATCATTTTATTCATTTTTTGGAAACACGCTTTTTTCGTTTTGCATTTTCATTTATTGTCATTTCCATTCAGTCAGTCATTAAGTGATATTAAAATGTTAATGTGCTACATGCACACAAACAAACAAAGTGTGCAATCCAATGCATGTTAATCTAACTGGGGTTTGATTGATAACATATCTCTTTTTCTTCTCTCAATTATTTTATTTCTATTGTGCACTCTAATCAATATTAATCCAACTAATGTTCGTTTATACATTTTAAGAATGTCGTTTATCTTTTTTGAGAATGAGTTCTTATTTGATTTTATTTATTTGGGTCTACAACAGATGATACAAATGTTTGTGTCAGTACATGTGTACGAACCATGGTACGAACAGAGGCGGGGGGGGTGTGTGTGGAAATAACGGGGACAGATCTGGCTGCTGTCAGACGATCAGCTGTGCAGCGTCATCACAAACGGACGACGCTTCACGTGACGCTCCGGAGGAAAGGATGTCTCATTGCTCTTAAAACTCATTTCCCTGCTTCTCGTGGTTTCCTTGCGTCCCTCCATGCTTCCCTGGTGGGAGGGACTAGTCACAGGGAAACAACGCAAGTGAGGGACGCAAGGAATCCATTTAACCGAAGTGAAACGCAGCCAGAGTTTGAAGGATTCAGTGAAGCCAGGATAAAAACTAAAAGATAATCCCAAAGTGTCCTCCTTTTTTGGTGTTATGGAAATGGCCACCCTATCTTTGAGAGTGCTTAAAATGTCTGCAGACAAAAAGCAGGGTCTTCTTGTTATCTCTTGTGACCGTAATGGAGATATTGATTTGTTTGTCTCTAGGTGGAATTGTAAAGCCCTCATTTAGAGCTCATCAGGTAGAAGGAACACAGTGTTCCCAGTCCAATATCACATAGTTCTTTGTTACCTGAGCTTTAAGAAAGACAAATATAATAATATGTTATAGGCCATTCAGCATGAGCTTTATGTAAACCCTCAGCTCATTGCCTTTTTCCAGATGCCTCATGTAATCATCTTTTCATAAAAAAATATTAGGCTTACAATATTTGGCCTTCTCACTCCACTAGGAGAAGGCCAAACATAGACACTTACCATCCAGGTACAAAACTGGTTGAACAATACCTTAAACAGTTTTTAAGACAAAACATTTGTTCTTTGTGAGAGCAAGATAGAGCTGTTAGACTGGGTATGATATCTAAAAGCCTAAAAAGCTAACTAGGACAGAGGGCAATCTCACACTTCACCCATAGCAAGGCTGATATTGCCAGGCAGTCAGGCAAAACCAGGCTCAAGCCACTTGGAAATGAGATAGCAAAGGGTTGATTCGGCTGATAAATCTCCTGATCTGCAAAGGTGGTTTTTAGTAAGAATGCAGAATGACCCAGATGTGTACAGATGATGGCCTTAAGCTGCTCTTTTCTGTTGAACAGTAGTCATCAATGGCAGTGATATTGATGGACATACAGTACAGACACTGGCATAAACTGTGTGTGGAACTATTTATATGGCCAAGATAATACTATTTTGAAGGGAAATACTTGGATGGACAAACACAAGTTAAACACAAAGTGTATGACATACATCACTTCTACAATAATATCAGCTGCAACAGTGAATGTAGTGCAGAACACCAATTCTAGATTATTTGTTCTCGCAACAAACATTGCAGACTTCGAGTCAATTTCCCCATTCTTAATGTAATTACTGTATCAAAGACTTGGCTCTGTAAATATACGGAAACTGTTTTTCAATTAGACATAGAACTGTTGACATTAGAACAAACTTAATGGGAAGGGGAATAATTGCCCTGTTTGGAATAATGACTTGTTGAGAAACCTACACTGAACAAAAATATAAATGCAACACTTTTGTTTTTGCTCCCATTTTTCTTGAGATGAACTCAAAGATCTAAAACATTTTCTATATACACAAAATAACCATTTCTCTCAAATATTGTTCACAAATCTGAAAAAATGTGTGATAGTGAGCACTTCTCCTTTGCCGAGATAATCCATCCCACCTCACAGGTGTGGCATATCAAGATGCTGATTAGACAGCATGATTATTGCACAGGTGTGCCTTAGGCTGGCCACAATAAAAGGCCACTCTGAAATGTTCAGTTTTATCACACAGCACAATGCCACAGATGTCGCAAGTTTTGAGGGAGCGTGCAATTGGCATGCTGACAGCAGGAATGTCCACCAGAG
>CALSBZ010040430.1:0-20203 GCA_943591055.1 Gobionotothen gibberifrons
ACCCTAACCCTAACCCTAACCCTCACACCAGATACTGACTGGTTTTCGGACCCCCCCAGACCCCCCCAATAAAGCAAAAATGCACGTTTCAGAGTGGCCTTTTATTGTGGAGCCTAAGGCACACCTGTGCAATAATCATGCTGTCTAATCAGCATCTTGATATGCCACACCTGTGAGGTGGGATGGATTATCTCGGCAAAGGAGAAGTGCTCACTATCACAGATTTTTTCAGATTTGTGAACAATATTTGAGAGAAATGGTTATTTTGTGTATATAGAAAATGTTTTAGATCTTTGAGTTCATCTCATGAAAAATGGGAGCAAAAACAAAAGTGTTGCGTTTATATTTTTGTTCAGTGTAAGTCAGTAAATACCCCCCTGGTTAATTCCTGAAGCTTCTATGTGTCATTATAAATGGTTGCTAATAAGTGACTAAATAACACTACTCAACACCATCATAGCAACACAAGTCCGCCTTTAGCTTAGCAGTGGTGTTGCGCAGCAATGCGACCTTGATCGTTTATAGCATCACGTTAGCTTTTTATTTCTGCCGGTTGCATATATCCTTCAAAATTCACCAAGAGGTGTCAATTCGTGGAGACCATCCTGCTGAACAAAACGTGGTAAGAATCATAAAGGTGCGTTGGCAGCAAAGCTTATTTTCTGATCTATTTTGAAACCCAATGCAGAAATCTCTTTTTGTCGAGGGAGCCCTTGCGATGCTAACTTTTTGGTTGACCTACAACAATACGTCATCACTGCACCACTTTGTTTGATCAAGCTATTTAGAATAGAATAGAATCGTTTAATGTCATTATACATGTACAATGAAATAAATAAATACTTAACTTAATGAAATATGAACCCATTTATAACTTTTGGAAAAGCTTTATTATCCACAAGTCTTCAGATAGAGTACTTTTATCAGCAAACATTGCTATGATAATATATACAGTAGATGTTAGTATAGAGTATAAATGAATTTCAGTTTCCACAATTGTTGTGCTAATTTAAACAACGACAGCCGGACTGGAACGGGCAGACCCCTTTATCTCTAGCCGAGACATACACACCCACATGCATAACTCAATTTTCTTCTATCTTTTAATTTCTGAGAAAATTGTTTTTAAGTTCTTATGCAAGCTTGACAACCCAAAGAAATATTCAAAAGGGCTTTTGGCATCTCAGAAATTGAGAAAAATATTTGTTCTCTTCCACATAGCTTTATACATTTGCTGTGATATTACCTTTAACATTTCCCACGAACAGAGTGTTCTTTCTCTAATGAAACTTAATACCAGAGGAGACGGACTCTCTGGTTTCACCTTGATCTCCCCCTCCCACTCGCTGCTTTAGCAGTTCATGTCCAAACCTGGGTTACTGTGACTTCAGAACATTTTGACATTCTTCTCTTTACAAAGTCTTGTAAGCAAATGCAATGGAAACAATGGATACAAATAACATTGTACAAGGCTCCTAATGCAATACTTTTCATATGAATCACTGGAAATTTTCAACCTGTGTTTGTTTTGTGATTTGTGCATTTCTGACGGCCGTGAACGCAGCAGAAAGAAAACATGCGGTAATGGAATTTCTTGGTCTGTTTTTCCTGCATTTGAAGACTATTAAGTACAATTATCATGACATGTAAGCAATTCAATGAGGCTTCATCTAATTGTGTACATTGAATCATGGAGAAAATGCGGCTCTTATATCTGTTACATAAAATCTCGATAAGTGTTTGACAGCGTGGAAAGCGGAGCGTAACTGAGCCCGCATGTTTTATGTGTCCCCTACATTTACAGTTTGAGCGTGTCTACTTCCTGCGTGTGCATGCGAGTAGTGTCCCTGTAATTGAGACATTTTAGCATCGCATGACATTTTATGTAGAGGGGGAAAAGGCATCAGGACAGTATCTGGATCTGAGATTCTGATTGGCTGTGCATCAGCAAGAAAGGCTTTGACTGACATTAAATGAATATGTGCCACCAGATGTACATCTTAACACCTGTCACAGTAATGGCTTGGTGTCAGACACCGAGATGAATACACACACACGTGGGCAAGATTTGGTGTGTGATCAGTCACAGGAGGATATTAAGGCTGAAATAAATCTGTGGAGCTGTCAGACTGGGGGAGACCATACATAAAAGTCACTGGAGTGGGGCGTGGCAAACTCAACTGATGCCATGTGTGTTTGTGTGTAAAATTATGCGTGCATGGGCTACTGACACACACACACACACACACACACACACACACACACACACACACACAGCTAAGGAGCTCTGAGCAGCTCATCGTTGCTGCGGCAGTATACACCCGCTCAGCGCTTTGCCTTCCCGTCCCCACATATATATAAATATGAACCTTCAGGCGTGGCGGGACGATAAATCACACGACTAACAGAGCGAAAGACCCCGTTGTGAAAAGATGGCCTTTCATGAATATATATGGAAAGAGCGTGTGTATCTTTGCCAACTCGCCATCTCAACTCTGCTCCCCCTGACATGATTGAAGATTGAGTGATTATGTGGCGCTGGTGGTGGCACACCGGCAGTTTGACTGTGGATTTAAAATCACACAGGTGCAGATATGCATTGAGTCTGTGAAAGGTAGGAAGAGAATGGAACACACATTTAGAGAGATATTGGACTTGAGGAACACACACATGCATCAACATTCAAGCTCAACCTTCGCGCTATAGCATCTTTTTGGCCTGTAACCTCCATCTGCCACCAGACCAGGAAGAGTGACAACAAAAATAATTTGCAAAACATTATGATTTGTGTGGAAACATTTCATTATTAAGATGTTGTTGTATTTGAACCTCTTTTCCTTTTTCATTCTTGACCCTCCTTAGCAACGGTCATAGAGAACCGCAGTGACGCGTCCTAAAACCCAGAAGTAAACCCCTTCCGGTTCCTTCGTCAAAAACGCAATACAATTTCTTCATAGGGTTTTGGAAAATAGCTCAAAATAAGGTCTGTGGTTGACACACATTTAAGAGACGGATCACGTTTTGTTCAGCCGGATAATAACCACATCTACGCCTACCCTACTTTTATAATTTTCGAATCATAAATCTAGTCGCCAGAAGCAAAATGCTAACGTTATGCTATAAACGAACTACAGCAGGGTCGCTGCTTCAACGTCACGCCAACTTAATATCCATATTCAAACATACAGATTGTAAATGGTACAAGTTGAAGCGTTTGTTTGAACAGTTTGCAGGAGGCAGGTACTTGCTTTCAAGCAGAACAGGGCAAACAAACTTAGCGGGAGTGTTTTACGTGTTCGGTGTAATGACGTAAAACGGCCTGGACAACTTCTGTAGTCCTCTTCAGCCACATGTTAACAACCATCACCAGCGGGGTCTCTGCTGATGTATTTAATGTCGTAGCACAAAACGTGATCTGTCTCTTCAATTTGTGTCAAACACAGACCTTATTTGGAGCTATTTTCCAAAATCCTATGGAGAAATTGCATTGCTTTTTGTTGAAGGAACCGGACGTGGTAACAATTCTAACTTACTTCCGGGTTTTAGGACGCGTCACTGCGGTTCTCTATACTGTCCTTCACAGCGGTCTGTTCTACTGGATTAACAACGTGTCACATGTTCTGAATTGACCAATCAGAATCGAGTATTCAACTAAACCGTGTAATAAAAATGTCTGTGTGTTACTGATGACCAGCTCCTTTTCAAATTAAAATAAAAAGCCACTGTGAGAACTTTATTTAGCCTCCGTATTTTTTATGGTTGAATGTGGGCCGCGACATTTTTTAGATTCTTAAGTGGGCCCTGAGTTGAAAAAGGTTGGGAACCGCTGCTCTACAGTGTTTTACTAACTTGGATATCGTGTCAACTGCCGACCTCATTTCAGCTGGAATATTCGGCCAAGGAAATGCAGCTGGAGAGGCCGTAGGCGGCAATTGCAGGACTCTACCGTCATGTGTACCCTTTGGACGTGAGAAGCCTTCGCTCTATGATTTCTGATACATGTAAGGACTGTCGTCACGGATCGGCGAGCAGGATACCTCAGCTTTCTCAGTCAATAGAGCACTCACTGAATGATGTATTGTTTCAATTGACTGATTGGACATTCACATGGGCAGTTGTCCACTTTGGTAGTTGTGCATTCACCCAAATACAAAAGGTGAATGGAATTTAGTTTGGAGCAATATGTCTTTTTTTGTAAGAAATATGCATTGAAAAATATTCTACAAGTTGAATGGTCAGGCAACTTTAAAAATATTAGTTTTGACACAAATTCAACAAATCTTAACATGTGACTTGCATAGGTTATTTCTTTCTTTAGGACAGGAGTACTCTTATCTGAGCATAGCAACATGATAGCGTGTTGTTTTGTGATTTCATGATTGAAGGGGCACCTGTCTTTTCCTGTCTGCAAACTCAGCCTGCTTTTTGTTGTTTGTTGTAGGAAACGTCTTTCTTTTGAAGAAACAATCCAAATGTCTGTTCAAAATGATGTATGTGAATTGTGCAGAATATCATGGACATTGATTGATGTTAGAATTTAACTCCAATTAACGCTGCCATTGTGTGTGGTCCCCACAGAGCCTTCAGCAGGGATGAATGCCCGTTGTCTTCCAAATCTAAAAGTAACTAAAGGTATTACATACATGTAGTGGAGTAAAAGTACACCATTTACCTCTGAATTGTAGTGGAGTAGAAGTACAAAGTAGCATACAATGAACATATTCAAGTATCTCAGAATTGTACTCAAGTACAATACTTGAGTAAATATACTAAGTTACTTCCCACCTCTTCAGATACAATGAGTTGGAGCACTAGTCAATAGCACGAGTGTAACTTAGTGATGTCATTTTATTACAGAAGTAAACAAAGGACTCCAATGGAGACGTTTCAGGCAGGGGGGGAGTGGGTGGGAACTTTGGGATTTTAGCCTTTGCAGATCATTTACATACTACAGGAAAGGGAAAACCCCAAAAAGAATGATCGGGCCTCTTTAAACAAATTCTTGAAACTAGCTTATCAAGATGAAGGAGGTAATTTCCCTCCTATTCCTCTTCTCTCTCCCACACACTTTCTCCAACTTTCCATTGTATCAAGCCATTACTGACTGGTAGTCATTCTCTCCTTCATCTTATCTTAACCTCTGTTCTTCTCATCTTCATTTCAAATCAATCCTTTTATTATTTCCATCTCAATGAGAGTACTTTTCATTTCCCCCGATCCTTTCTCCTGGCTTCATTTTGCTCCTATTTCTCACAATTGATTTCCACTTTAACATATTTGTTCTCCTCTTCCTATCTACTCCCATCTCTTCACTCCTCTCCCCAACGGCTTTTCTATCTATTTTATTATTTGTTATATTCAGAATATAGGGGGTCTCCAACCTTTCTTCATGTGAGAGCTACTTTGAAAAAATGAAAGTGGCCAAGAGCTACTTGCATCACATCGCTTACATTTATTCACATAGTCCTCATCAGTTGAATTAAGCTACTTTTGTACACGTGTGAAATTGCAATACCTAAAGCTTATCACAAATCTTAACTTCACATCAAGGTCCAAGAAAACGAAAATGTCTCACTTCGTATTATGGCCCACATACAATACATCACCTTAACCACCACCTTACAAGCATCTTATTTTCACAGTTAGTGAGATGACTGGCACTGCATGGAGTCCACCAGAGGTGTATGCTGGAGTGTGCCCACTTAGGTTCACTAATAGAGTCATTTAAATGTTCATCAGTCAGTCTTGTTCTGTATTTAGATTTCATGACATTCATGTCATGAAATCCTGGTCCTGGTTCTAGTTTTGCTGAGACTTAAGCTGAACATGATTTTAGAGATGTATAACCTCCATCTCCATCTCCACAGGATTGACACTGAACAGTGCATCCATCTTCTTCTTCTTCTTCGTCTTGACATGAAATTATAAACCATAATAAATCAATGGTATAGGTCTAGCCTCCCTATATCTGTGTGAAATTGTTCCATCCTCAAAAACAAAAAACTAATACTTCTGCAGTCTAGCTGCAGCTTCTAGCAACGGTCTTCTGTTATGTGCCATCACACACATGACTCGAGTCTGAACACAGCAGACAACAGGAGTAGCCTATACAACAGCATTATAAAAACAAAAATAGTGCATGTGGGTGCACACTTACATTCTCAACAGTCTTACTGTTACATAAATCCCATGCATGTATGAGATTAAGTTATCTTCATCATATCTCAATCAGTGATTAAGTGAATAGTAAAGTTTATATCAGGTCACTCTAAGAAAAATCTGTAAAATGATGGCCAATGTGGTGTCAAATTTTACTGTTTAAGTACTGTAATCGACTTTTACATTACTTTTGCCGTTGAAAACAGTGTTGCCAGGTCTGCTTATAAGTTTCCCCCAAGATTTTATTTGAAAATAGCAGATCTACAAGCTCACAACGCGTCGCGTCGCGGCACGTTGTGATCTGCTATTTTCTAATAGTTGCTGTATAGGTTTAAAGTGCTCATGTGGCCCACTTCACTTCTTTTGGGCTTTTTTTCCCTAGACCTTGTGGCTTGTTTGTGTCCCTCACAGAATCTGGCAACACTGGTTGCGCATTGCATTGTGGGTGCTTTTGCCCGGTAAAAAATATCTGTGGCCGCCATTACAGGAATCCGTCCGCACTGAAAGTGAGAAGGGTAGTGATGTTACGTATTGCGCCGAGGCTTCGGAGCGTGTGTCGAGTAATCCCCTTTATATATACAGTCTATGGCAGTGACCACCAACTGGCGGCCCGCGGGCCACATCCGGCCCGCCAGACATTCTCATCCGGCCCGCACGACGGGGGTGACTGCGTTCGCCCCCCACCCATTTTTTTTTTTACAACGTCTCGTGAGTAAGGTGCAGTACCGGAGTCCAACAGAGAGGCAGGAGCTGCGGGACAGTAGCCTAGAAGCAGGGTTGGGTTGGGATTTTGGAATACTTATTGGAATTATTGGTGGAAACGTTTCCTCACAAAATGTAATATTCATTACCGGCAGAACTATGTGCACACGACACTGCACAGCACTGCATCATGTCTGTGAGCGAGAGAGAGATGCAGGCAGCGTGTCTGTGAGGCCCCGCCCCGGCACGCAGATGAGAGAGAGAGATCTCTTTTAAAATATATTGAACGTTAGAAACGGAGATGGTTAGATAACATGTGCAAGATAACGTGTATCTAGCATTTCTTTATTGTCGAAATGATGACATTTCATAACGGGATCAAATCAAAGTGAATGGCCTGCTGCTGCTGAATGCATGGGGCAAGTGACTGGAAAATGTTTTAAAAGTTATTACATCGTTTTAATAAATAATAATTATAATTCATTCTATTTAGGGGCGCCTTTCAAAGCACCCAAGGACACCTTACAATTCATAACATATTCCAAGGAAAGGTTTTAAGACAGTACAAAGAATGCAGTCCGGGTGATGTTTTTTATGTGGGGTGCAGATGAGAGGGAGCTGTCCAGAATGACACCAGGATGTTGTGTTTGAGTTCTTGATAAGCCATTAAAACAGTAAAATAAGTGTCTCCGGTTCACCAAAACATACCCATCTGTTATGGAAAAAGAAAGTATTCTAAAAGTAATCTGAATACGTTAAGACACGTAACTGTAACTGTATTCTGATTACTTTCAGAGCATGTATTCAGTATTCAGTAACTGATTACATTTCCCCCCCCCCCCCAACAACTTCAAAATTCTGGGCTATATAAAAATCGCTGGCCCGCGATAGTGTCTATTGGATACATTTTGGCCCTTGGACAAATGTAGTTGGTGATCCCTGGTCTATGGTAATCCCCGAAGCTTTTTGTGAAGCTTGTATCGAGGCTTGTATCGTTTTGGGCCAGTGACGTCACCGATGACAAACGAAGCCTCGCTGCCTGTCAATACCACGTGACTGCTTCAGAAAGCGATTCAGATCGGTTGAACCGTTGAACCACAACGCTCATAATACAGGCATGAAAATCACTCACCTTTCTGCGAAATTCGCCGTTTTGAAACCAAAATAGGTGACCTACGTGAATCGTGTAGATTCGATGAGAAAATATTTAAGGGGGGGGGGGGGGGGGGGTAGGTTCAGAGGTGACGAGTGGAAGACGAGACCCAATCACTGCCGCTGCGTACCGTTACGGATTGCCGTCTCTCACGTTCGCTTGGTCAAATCAGCAGCTCTTCATTTTTGAGTGCGCGATTAATAGCGCCTTTACGGTAATCGCTGTAACTGCGGTCAACTCAGCCGTCTCTCGCATTTGCTTGGTCAAATGAGCAGTGCTTCATTTTTCAGTGCGCGATTAATAGCGTCTTTACGGTAATCGCCGAGAAGCGGCGCTGACGGTAGTACAAGAGCTTATGCCATATTTGATAAATCAATCAATGATATTTGATGAGGGATAAAATGATTTTTTGCCATAAGTTCTGAGTGAAAGTGGTACTGCTGGACAGAGTACTACTTGGACTACTCCCACAAGTACAATCAAGTACTTTTATCCTGTACTTTTTTAGTAATACCCTGTCAAACTCCCCTCCAGAGTACAATAATGTATGTTTTCTGCCATCTTTGATGAGAGATAAAATGAAATGTTGCCATAAGTTCTCAGTGAAAGTGGTACTGTTGGACAGAGTACTACTTGGACTAATACCACACATACAATCAAGTACTTTTATCGTGTACTTTTGGAGTAATACCCTGTCAAACTTCCCTCCAGAGTACAATAATGTATTTTTCTGCCATCTTTGATGAGAGATAAAATGATTATTTGCCATAAGTTCTCAGTGAAAGTGGTACTGATGGACAGAGTACTACTTGGACTAATACCACAAGTACAATCAAGTACTTTCATCGTGTACTTTTTTAGTAATACCCTGTCAAACTCCCCTCCAGAGTACAATAATGTATGTTTTCTGCCATCTTTGATGAGAGATAAAATGATTATTTGCCATAAGTTCTCAGTGAAAGTGGTACTGTTGGACAGAGTACTACTTGGACTAATACCACAAGTACAATCAAGTACTTTTATCGTGTACTTTTATCGTAATACCACTTTCACTGAGAACTTATGGCAAAAAATCTTTTTATCTCAAAAATGCATCTCAAAAAGCATCAGATTGATGCTTTAAAATATGGAATATTCAAAATGTTCTTCCGGGGGAGCATGCCCCCGGACCCCCCTAGAGGGATAATATCCTTCTCACCTTTTTCACCCCTGACCCGTTTTCATGCCTGATAATACCCTTCATGGATGTATAATGAACCATATTACCCCTCCTGTAACCGGGCCCGGTGACACGATGGAATTAAGAGAGCTCAGACCCTCACTTATATAGAGGTCGGAACATGTCATAAGTATAAATAAATAAAAGCATAAATAAATGTAGGAATACAAACATGAATAAATGAATAAATACAGGAATACATATCATTCAGTGTTTTCAGGTAGATTCAGTGTGTGTGTCCTGTAGCTCAGCAGGAAAGCAGTTGACTCACGACCGCAGGGTCCCTGGTTCAACGACTCGTCAATGCGTCTTTTATTTTATTTTATAAAAGCCACAGCTAAATTAGATAATGCAGTTAATAAATGTAGCCTTTGATATGTTTTAGCCTTTTTCAGGCTACCACATGGTTAAGTTTACGAATATTATTAAGGAATACAAATCCCTCTTTGCAATGTTCACCAGCCTCTTTAGGCTTTTCGATCACAATCATTAAACTGGAATAAATACAATATTGTTAACATGAAAATATGATTTTATGTTCGTTGTATAGAGTTTTTCTAAGGCTTTACTCATTGGGAACTCGGTATGAGATAGAGCACACTGTTGAGATGTCAAATCTGCCTGTTTTACACACTTTGACCAACAGGGGGGTTTGTGTTCAAATGAAGCCCATGATGAAGCCTCATGAGATGAACCCTTTTGCGAACCAATTGGCTGGAAAGCTTCAAAGCTTCATAAGGCTGTATGAAGTACAGCTGTAAAATTGCAATAAATGAAAAGTGATGAAAGAGAATATGTGGAGAAGAGACGTGTTTAGTTATATATTGAATATACGATGTCTGAATCCTCTGTTTGTGCAACAACGAACTGACGATCTCAGAAGGAAAAAACCCCTGCAGCGCAAACCTGCGGATGAGGAGGAATCCCCAGGGCCTATTTAACAGCTGAGAATGTGTTTCTCTGCTCCTTCTTCACCCCTGAACCCTTGCTTAAATTGCTACAATAACATTTGCAATTCGTTTATAATCTGCCATGTACGGTCTCTCAGCCACCGTCGTGTCAGGTGGGCGTGTCGTGTAGAGTCGTCAATTCGCTTTTAATCTCTCAGCCACCGTAGTGTCGTGTCAGGTGGGCGTGTCGTGTAGGGGGCGTGTCGTGTAGTGCCGTGTACTTTCCGCGGCCGCAGCTGGACCATATTGCTGAAAGTCAAAGTGAAAGTCTGCTCGGTAGGTTGGTTCATTGTGGGAATGGAACCTCATTAGAATATAGTCCTTAAGCAGTATCCCCCCGTGCAAAAGTTGGCCAGTTCATTGAATTGATAGGTAAAGTTTGTATTTATGGTTAGTTTATTTTCGCAGGTTTGTGTGTTGTTGTTTTATTACTAGCTTTCCAACCGGGCTAACGTTAGCTTCCATTGGCACAGTGTTTTCCCCCCAAACACTGCGGTCAATACAGCTATAATAGTATCATATCGACTAATATATATTCGATAGGCTTCGTTGACATTTGAAGGTGTGTGTGTTATGTTGTGGTTACATTTGGATTAAAAGTAGTATTGTTAGGCTTGTTTGAGACAAGCGAGACCTGCGCAGTTGCGATCAACGTCTTGCTTGTGCGTTGCATGATGGTTAGTCATTTTGTCCGACTTGCTCTGGAGGCTCGCCTACATGAGACGTTGAAATCTCGCGGGACAAAGACGCCCGCAGCCTTGAGAGCGAGGCGAGGCGAGGCGCCGCAGTTCCTCTCCACGGGTTGCGGAAGCGAAATGCTTGATGGGAAACGTCTCGCTGGTATCTCGAGCTGAGCGCTCATTGGTGGTTTTTACCACGTGCTGGTGATGAAACTCTCCAATTGGCTCGGCAAAAGTTTGTTGTTGTTTTGTGTCAGTTTTACGTCGCCCCTTTTAATCATTGTTCCACAATGTTTATCATCATGAAATTAATATCTATATATTGTATACTATACTTGCACTGCTTACCGTTTTCATACTTTATATATCTTGGCATATTCATACACACTGTTCATACTGCTCACAGGCTGCTGTGTATATCTAGTGTATTCATACCCCTCACTGTTTATTCATCATTCAATTCATTCTATATTTTATTCTGTAGATTGTGTACATTACTTTTCACTTTACTGCTTGTTGCACTCCTGGTTAGAAGCTAAACTGCATTTCGTTGTCTCAGTACCTGTAATCTGTGCATTAACAATAAAGTTGAATCTAATCTTGAGCAGGAACAAATGTATTTACTTAGTACATATCTGACATTAACGATTAAACACATGTGTGCATTCTTTATAAATGCAAACCGAGTCAAGCCGACTCCGGAGGTGGCGGTATGCACCTTAAAGTTGTTTGCAATCCGCCAAAAAACCGAGAGAAGAAGAAGAAAAAGGCGAAGAAGAAGAAGACGAAGCCGACTCCGAGCTGTCCGACTTCAGGCAAGCTTTTTGAGACCTCCCCCGGCTGCGATCGGCTACTCTCGTCTACTTTCGAGGCGAGCCGCAACGCGTCTCAAACAAGCCTAATAACATAACTTCAACGTGCTTTGCGCAGCACCTGTGGGAAGCTTATGTTGTGAATTTCTATAGTGTGATCTGCTTTGCACGCACACACATATGCAAGTAACGTTTCCGCATCCGGAAATCAACTAGCTGTCTAATCTTCATGCTTTATTGACTTGAGTTTAGTTTGCCTATTGATTCTGTCTATCCTTCACCTGGCAAATTCAGTCTACTCAACATCTTGAGTAGACGATACATTTATAAATGAAACCCATTATTATTATTATTATTATTATGTTGGCTTGTAACATTTGTGGCTTTAACTGTCGGTCTTCGACCGATTACCTGAAACACTGCAGATCACACAGAAGTATTAGTAATGTGTTTTTTTTATGTGGCCATAAGGACTGTGGAAGGAAGCTTAAGTCTTTTGCACTTTTATGGAAAAAAATAAATACATTTTGTTCAATTTCTATATATTGTGCTTTATTGAGTTTGCTTGAAAGTGTAATGATTGTTATTTATTTAGGATTAGGATATTATTTATTTTTTTATCCCACGATTAAAAAAAAAAAAAAAAAGAAAAGATATTAGGATTGACGGAAGTGTCCGTAAATATTACGGACAAAGTCTTGTAAATCTACAGAAATATCCGTTAAAGGGTTGACGGAAGTGTCCGTATATGGTACAGACAAAGTCTTGTAAATCTACAGAAATATCCGTTAAAGGGTTGACGGAAGTGTCTGTAGAATAACGGACAATGTCCTGGCAGCAAATTACCAGCACTTTGTCCGTTTTTCGAATTTTTTTTTTTTTACAGTGTACCATCAGCCTGTCACTCAATATTTGTAGGGAGGGGGGGGGGTTTGGAGGAACAGAGGAGACGGTGATCGCGGATGCTTTTTTCCCTCCTGCCTTCACAAACTTTTCACAAGTATTTATCAACTGAAAATAGCAAGAGGACATTCATACTCTGCAATCCAAGACTTGATTAAATCCACCAAAAACCTGACATGGTGCTAACGCGAGTATTTTTTAGCCGCAGCGTCAGATTTTTTCTACATAGTCTGAACCGCGAGCGGCGAGCTACTGAAAAGCTGCCGTCGACGTGTTGGAGACCCCTACTTTAGATTCATTGTGCTGGGTCTTTGTAATGACTTTCATCATTATCAATCAGACAATAATAACTCTAACTCTCTTTTCTGCAGCTCAGTGTTTCTTCTCACTTCTCCATCCTTCTCTCCATCTTTGATACATCACACACCTTCATCCATCGTTCCTCTCTTCTCTTAACCTCCTACCACCATCATCACCATCAGCTCCCCCCCCCCCCCCCCCCCCCCCCCCCCCCCCCCCCCCCCCCCCCCCCTCCTTCACCGGGCCCCTTTGGGGGAAGACACCGCATTTGGGTCGCCATGGCTACGACTCAAACACTGTTGCCTTGGCAGCCCTATCAGCTAATTGAGGCAATTCTCTCCTCCCCCCCTCCATTTTCACATCCTTGCATCTTCTTCTCTTCCCCTCCCCCCAACTCTTCCTCCACTCTCCCGTCCCTCACGTCTCACCCTATCTTCTCACCTCCATTTAAGTTCTCGTTTTATCCACCTATTTTTATTTAATTCCCTTGACATCTTCCCTTCTATCCATTTGAGCATTCCCCCATGGTTTTTCCATCACATGTCTTCCTTTTATGACATGATATGCTGATGATACCTCAAAGTTTCAGATCAAAAACACGTGTTCTAAGATGTTCTTGTATCAAATATCATGGGGGTGTATCGATTCTCTTTTATTTTTTGCTTCTGCTTATTGTACTCCAATTTTGAAATTGCATGAAAATGTAATCTAGGTGTCTAAGATATGTTAGCATGATTAGCATATGCACATGAGAGGTTAAAGTCATTGGAATTACTGAGGGCTATAAGATGAAAATGATGGGTTTTGCCTTATTAAAGAGATCTAAGATAAATAGACAACATTTGTATACCCTGTGAAACTCTTACATTTTTTGTAGAAGTCATCGACATATTTTTTGATTAATGATTTATTTATGGTTGAGTTAATAATATTCTTCACAAACATGGGTTAGGGTTAGTAATACAAATACATGTACCATCAAACAGCAGGTCAATTCAAAGTTGCTCAAAGTAGAATTGTATCATCACCGATACTCCAAAGATATTTTTAAGTAAACACAAACCAGCTAACATTAGCGCGCTGATTAGCCAGGTGTTCTGCCAAGCTAAATCACATCAGGGCTTTCTAAATGTACAACCTTTTAATGTTTTGCATAAGCCCTGATGATTTCAATATTTGGGATATGATTATTTTCTTGGTTTTTATAGCACGCCTAATTTAACTAATCTAAACGTGCACATTTTGCAGCTATTTTGTAAATACATTTTTTAATTTCCACAACCTTTTTAAAAATAAACAGGCATCTTGGTCTCAACTAATTGTAACACATCAAGGGCAAGTGATGAGTGAGTCTAAGTATTACACAGTACTATCACACAGTATGCTTTTAGTGTCAATGCCAACACACTCTCACTCCATAATCGTCCAGGAGCGACGCTTGGTCAGGGTCCAGTTGTGACGCTCCTAAATTCCTTCAGCTTCATAAAGGGACGCAAATAGCTTTCAACTGATTGCAATGTATTCACATCTGCGGCGGGATTAGACGCTCATGGAAGCACGGCATTCATTTGTGTCGGCTGACTCTGGGCTGCCCTTAAAGGCAATGTGAGCGCCCGTTCCCATTGGATAACAGAGAATTGCACACCAGGAAGTAAGTATTCTCCTTACTGTCAATTGATTTGACAGTGATATCTCCACTACTCATCGACTACAAAACACCAGATTATCCTTGTAATTACACAACATTGATTGGTTTAAATTGTGTGCAATGCTTTTGAATTTTTCCCCTTCGATTCGGTTTTCCGGAGTTTAGGATGGCAGAAGACACTACACTACCCAGAATCCCCAGCTATCGTTTAGGACTACACCATGCTCTGTTTGACAAACCCCGTGATTAGTTCTCAAGCTCTGTGATTGGTTGACCTCCAACTGCATTCCATATGACAAAAAACGTTTCGTAAAAGATAAAATCATACTTTATTCAGCAGTGCTTGCTTTACTATTTGAAAGTCATCACATGAATGCATTGTAATAAATGGTTCGGCTGCATTAAATATTACACATCTGTCGTAGTTCTTTATTTATCTACAGAAATCGGGCTCAGAATAGACCGGAAACTATTCTTTTACCGTTCAGTTTTAATTTCACAATAAAGTTAGTAGTAATATTTAGTTTTGATATTATTGTTTTTTATTAACTACTAGACCGCTGGGTCATGTTAAGACCATCTTTTCTGTGTTGCTGTGGGTTTTTTCCATCGCGTTTGTGTTACAAATATCAAAACAATAACTAAATATATCCGTCGTAAACTAAACCAGAAACAGCAGTATATTTTATTTTGTTAACACTGTAAACTTGACAGGTTTTCAACCCAAACCACCTACTGGTTAAAGCACGTTATTACACGTTTAGAGTAATGCAATGCAGGTAGATTGTGTTGCTTTTTAATTACTTTTTAAAATGCCTTTTTCTTAATGTATTTCATTTCTGAAATACATTAATGTACATAAATGTATTTCTTCAACAAGAAGACCCCTTAGGTCACAGGCTCCTCCAACAGTGCAACACAATAAAACAGATACACAGAAGAAATAGTGCAAGTAAATTCTAAAAGAAAAATAGTAACAAGTTAAATAGTGCAATACGAGTCTACAAGTGATTGGAATAAGATATATTAGACGAATCATTTCTAAGTTGCAGCCAGATTAATGTTATGGATGTTGTTTCAAAGTTCAGGTGTTTAATAGTCTTCTGGCCTGTGGGATGAAGCTGTCCCTGAGTCTGGTGGTTTTAGTCCATGAAATGCCAGACAGCAGCAGACAGAACAGTTTGTGGCTGGGGTGATGGGGGTCTTTTATAATCCTGAGGGCTTTCTTTAAGGTTAACCTGGTATTTTTACTACATTTATTTTAGTTACTTTACAGATTTGGATTAATGATGTGAAATATAAACAACCCTTAAATCAGACTTTAGTTACACCTGAGTACAATTCAGTGAAGGTGATTGTGAAGTGCCAACAATCAGGCGAGATATTTGGTAGTGGGTGCTTGAGAAGACAACAAATGTATCTGCAGATCCCTATAAAGCATATTCATTACTCGTTATTCTCTACTAATAGTTAATTAAAGACTGTATATAATGACTATTTTGCACATCCCTTTCAAGATTTCAAGATGTTCTAAGGTTTATTGACATATCATAGTATACACAACTACGGTGTATTTGTATTTATTTATAGAAGGACCATGCATACAAAAACATTAATCTCAGCAAAGAGAAGAGATGCAATATGCCAGATTATAGCTAATAGCTCATTTCCATCTGTGGTCCTCAGGCAGGTTCATAACAATCAATAAACAAATAATGACATTGCATGATCTCTATCAGTCAGACCATTTTAAAACCTGATTTAAGTACAGCTCAATAAATTAATACATAGTACACTTGAAATACACGTACATGATCTGCTTAAACAAGTGCTTAAACATAGCAATGTTAACTATGTTTAAGCACTTATTTTAACTGATATTATACATGTAGTATACTCTTATAAGATGTATGTAGATAGTATAAGAAATGTGCACAATATGACAGTTTAATGGTGGAGGTATACACACATATTGATGTGTATAATGTCAATACACTTTAGAAAATCTTGAAATCTTGAAAGGGATGTGCAAAATAGTCATTATATACAGTCTTTAATTAACTATTAGTAGAGAATAACGAGTAATGAATATACTTTATAGGGATTCTATTAATATCTAATAATGAAAATAATAAAAATGCAATAACGCGCTTTAACCACTAGGTGCCCGTCTATCAGCTGTGCACCGTTATGGTGTAAATACAGTCAATCTATCAATTGGATCAAATATAAAAGTCAGCCGAATTATTGTTGATACTGCAAGGAGGCGTATTGTGTGAAAATAAATGTAAGATGTTGTTTAACTGCTGATATATTTAGGATCCACGTCACGTTTTCAGTTTGGCGGCATTTCCTCCTGTTTGTCTCTGCAAAGCCCTCATGTTTCTCATCAGGGCTCTATAAATATACAACTACGGCAGATATTTCATATTTAATGCAGCCGAACCGTGTATTACAAGGCCGTTATGTGAAGACTTTCCAAGAGAAAAGCAAGCACACTCGGAATAATGTATTATTTTATTTTTAAAATATGTTTTCGGATTTCACATTTTACAAACACCAAATCCCAGCGTGCTTTGCGGCTAAATCGATCTGAGGTTCTTGCCTCCGTCTGTTTCCGGTTTCGTATTTCGTAAGGATGTATTTTGTACATGTAGCGTGGTACAGAGTGAAGTAGTCCTCCACTACATATTTAATTTGAAAGTATTTTATTTTGTTCTGCGAAGAGCAAAAATATGTATATTATTCTCACAGTTCTCCACACACACACAACGTGACTTCACTGTGTTTACGTTCTCTCAACGTATTCACTATACTAACACAGAAACATAATAAACATCTGCATCAACATCCAAACAATAATCATGTCTATTGAACATTGTCACATTAACCAAATCAATTATGTATCTCTTTTAACTTATTTATTTATTTATCTATTAACTATACGAGCAGTCCGGGCTCTTTAGACCGGCTCATTGTTTTACTCTCCCGCCTCACGCTCGCTCAAGCTAACTAGGACACCAGTGCTAACTACTGGCTAGCCATTTTCAGTACATTACGTTTGCTGAACAAGTAACGTTCATAAACACTACTACATAAAATCCAACCGGGATCATAAACTCACACATAACATATTCACACATCAATTACACAATTCCAACTCTCCGTTCTTACCTGCAAAGAGCAAAAATATGTATATTATTCTCACAGTTCGCCACACACACACAACGTGACTTCACTGTGTTTACGAGACTTCTCTTTGTCCCCGAACACAGTGTAGCGAACGCGCCCTCTGCTGGTCGGAGTTAGACACAATAATGTAGGTATATCAACCCAGAGCCGTATAATAGAAGAGTTACGACACCGGAAGTCCAAAAACGGTTATCGTCACGTGGTTCATGTTGACCGAGGATCGTTTCCCGGAAGTTCATGGCGGGCAATGTGAATGCATTGATAACAGGAGATAGAACTACGATTTTTGGTAATTATTAGTGAACAAAGGTTTTGATTTGCAATATTTATACAACAAATCGATATGTGTATGTATTTACATCAATATGTTTTAAAAAATAAAATAGAATTTGCTAATATTAAGTGATAATATTAGGATTAGTGTGAACAACTATTTTACATGTTAGGCTAACAGTGCCTTGGTTAAAGAGCCTGTTGCTGTTTATTTATAGCTTTGAATTCTTTAATATTATCTTCTTAAACTTGTATGGTAGTCAGGAGCATCACTTTCTAATGTTTATTGATATATTTAGAGGGAGGGGATCTAAAGGAATGCTTCAAAATTCAGATTAGATTAATTTCTACCATTTTCTTAAATTCATGGTAGTTTCAGTAATCCCATGGTAATTGAGGACACAAGTTATCTAAATGACTAATGTCATCTTTATGGCTTTCAGAAAGGACAGGAGACCGACAGGTGACTATCAAAGGACTAGCAGCAGCAGCAGCAGCATGATGATGATGATGTTAAATGTGTTGTTTTAGGAACATCCAATGCAAATACATGGAATTCAATAAACACTGAATAGCATATCATGCAGTTTGTCTGTGCCTTTTCCTCCGTGTTGTCCTGGTTTGCTGTGCTGCCTCCTAGTCGCCACCATGGTTTGCTGTGCTGCCTGGGGATGCTCACATCGCTCCGAGAAAGGAGTACGAATGTACGGCTTCCCCACTGACACAGAGCGGAGGAAGAAATGGCAGTCAGCAGGAGCAATTTCACGACCAACAGAAAACCACACCATTGGGAAAGCTTAATGTTTTGTTTAATACAAAAAAACAGGGAAAGGCTTGAAAAATACTGAGAGTTGAGACTCAGGGTGCAGGGTGAGGTATTCAGGCTCCATTGAATCCCCCTCTGGTTCTTGTGCTGAAAGAGGGAGTAACAGACAGGAGAAAGGGTTATACACACCTATATAGCACACCTATTGGATGGGAAATTGCCTTGGGGAGATAAGGTGTGGTCTTTGTTCCCAACTGAAGTTATGGAACTTTATTATTTGTGAGTTTAACAAACTATGACAAATGGCATCAGTAACATATGTGATGTGAATTTCTATAAAGTTGTCTCACATTCTTGGTCATATTTTATATACAGTATGTAATGAGTATAACATGTCCAGTAAGTATAAAGTGTTTCCTAATACTGTGTATTCAACCACTATGGAATATGTATGTGGGCAGACACAACTGAGTTGTTCTGTGTGTGAAGTAACCTCAAGTCACTCCGCAGGCACATTTTGATGATAATACAGTGATAGAATACATGTTTAGTATGCTTACTTATATATGTTTAGTATGCTTACTTAAAACAGTAGTATTAAACTTACCTTGTGTTTTCACTCTCACTTAAGTCCCTCTCCCTTTGCCATCAATCCAAAATCAGCTGAGCTGCAACATTATACAGACAGGTAATAATCAACATAATCACAAGCACACAATATGGCTCTGCTAAAAACACTCACTCTTACACGCACCAAAGTTATATTTATCTAATATTTAACTCCCTCCACCCCTGCATACAATCCCGTTTAGAAGCCCCTCTTCTCTAATTCAACAACGTTGGACGAAATGACATTAAGAGAACGGAATTTACAATTAAAAGGCTGTTCAACGTGTGTTGCTAATTTGATCCGGGATCCTAGCTTAATCTGTTATCTGTAAATGTTCCCTAAATCTACTAATTTAGGGATAATCCACTGACATCCTTTAATACACATGTTAATTTGAATCAGATGTACTGATAATATCCGCAATATAAATCTTTAAACTTCTTCTTACCTTTAAAAGTCCGTCACGAACGGTCTATTATGCTGCAACTCCACAGCTCTGCTAGCCTTTGCGCTAACTTCCGGGGAACGAATGAGAGGCTCCGCGATCCGCCATTGCTGTAAAAAAGTGATCCATTGGAGTGAACGGAGATGACAGAACTCTCCTATTATACGACTCTGTATCAACTCTCACCACACTCACACATTCCTTCACATTTCAATTTTACATTTACATTAAAGTATTTCGTGAGGTCTTCTAACATATTTTTAAATATAACTACGGTTGTAGTTGAAGAGTTTGTAAATGAACATGAACTGAAGCTGTTGCCTGGCAACGCAATCACACAACGTCACGTCCGTTAATTCCACATCCACCTGGATTAACATCGATTTAATAC